>OX328123.1:13930161-14100161 GCA_946811695.1 Gonocerus acuteangulatus | reverse complement strand
GTGAAAAAAAAAAAAAAAACTGTTTAAATGCTTTAAAATCACTTAAAACGTTCAGAACTGCAACAACAGTTACAATTTAAGAATAAGAAAAAAAATATGTAAATAAAATAATATCTGTTCCCTTCTAATGACTAATAATTAAATAAGTATTCGGAATGTCACTAACAATTCATGATTGATTAATCCTTATTCTCCATGATTAATGACTAACGACTAACTAATCTTGCATACGATTAATAATTAATGATTAAAAATACAGAGTTTGACTAATGACTAGAGAATGTACGTAATTAGGCCTAGATTTATGATTAATTACAATCATTAACTTGATATTAACTTAACTTGTTAGTAATAACAGTGATACACAAAACAACAAAAATGAATTTTTGACTGCAAATTCATTTTTGCAAAAAGACATATCTTTCCTGAAATGGCCTTGATTTTGCGACGATATGCTGAAACAGACCTCTGATTCGAATTCAGCTACCCTCGAAACCATGGAAACTCTAGTTATTTCTTCTTTAACAACTTCATACGAAATTTGACGTTCAAATGCCCTTAAAGGTGACGTTCTGGAATGAAAAGAGCTGCGGATTCTGATTCAGCTAGTCGAAATTCATAAGAATATATGTACGGTGACTTTGGAAAATACCACTTTTCTTTTTTGAGTGACTGTGTTACGTAGCGAAAACAAATATGAGATGGTGAGAAAATAATTCTACGCCTCGGTAGGAACCGTTGTCATTCACAGATTCAAAGCGAAGATAACAATATCCAGAATATAAATTCAAAGCGAAGATAACAATATCCAGAATATAAATTCAAAGCGAAGATAACAATATCCAGAATATAAATTCAAAGCGAAGATAACAATATCCAGAATATAAATTCAAAGCGAAGATAACAATATCCAGAATATAAATTCAAAGCGAAGATAACAATTACCAGAATATAAATTAAAAGCGAAGATAACAATTACCAGAATATAAATTCAAAGCGAAGATAACAATATCCAGAATATAAATTCAAAGCGAAGATAACAATATCCAGAATATAAATTCAAAGCGAAGATAACAATTACCAGAATATAAATTCAAAGCGAAGATAACAATATCCAGAATATAAATTCAAAGCGAAGATAACAATTTCCAGAATATAAATTCAAAGCGAAGATAACAATATCCAGAATATAAATTCAAAGCGAAGATAACAATATCCAGAATATAAATTCAAAGCGAAGATAACAATATCCAGAATATAAATTCAAAGCGAAGATAACAATATCCAGAATATAAATTCAAAGCGAAGATAACAATTACCAGAATATAAATTGTCGAAGATAAAATTCCAGCACCCGGCCTTCGCAACCCATCCCCCGAAAGAGGCTGGGATATTTCTCGCAGACAGCCTGTCACCATTGCTTTCATAAGTTATTGTATGGTCAATAATTGTGCGTTGTCCCAGAAAACCTTACGCCTTAGAAACCAATATTCTGGAAGTTGATTTTTTTTTGTTGATTGTTACAATGATCTTACAGCTTTACTTTCTTAAAAGTTCTCAGATGGATTAAAATATAAATTTTAGGATTCAAACATTAATTCTTAAATATTAATAAAGAAAGATTAAATATTAAGAAGGATTTAGAAACTTTGTAAGAAGTTTTTGGAAAGATTATAGGAAGAGCTTATGAAACATTTTCTTATACCTGCGGTGGTTTAGGGATTTCGAAATGAAAAGGAGCCTCCTCCTTTATGAGGAGGCTCATAACGCTTCTGTTCTTATGTCATTTTAAAAAATTTTTTTTTACTGAGAAATTCTTTGTACAGCTAATAGTAATTTGAAACAATGAAGAAGCAATAACAAAATGAGGAGAACAGACAAAAACAACCGTTGGAATGAACGAAACAAATAATTTCATAGTTTTAAGGTTCCTCTTTGATTGTTCGATGAAAAATGAGTTGAGAACCATTTCTATATGAGATTTAGTAAGCTTTCGAATAGTTACCTCCAACATACCATGGAATTACACCCTAACCGAAATTACGCCATATTACGCTAACCGAAATCACGCCCACACCATAAAATGCAAACGAAGTCTTCAACCCGATAAAAAACGAAATAAGATAAAATTGGTCAGAAATGTGGCAGGAAGTTATGGAGAATAAATTAAGGGAGATAAAACCCTCGATACAATGCTAGGGTTCTTCATCGAGAGCTAGCAGGATAGAGGAGGCAGTCGTAGCTCGAATGTGGCAGGAAGTTATGGACAATAAATTAAGGGAGATAAAACCCTCAATACAATGCTAGGGCTCTTCATCGAGAGCTAGCAGGATAGAGGAGGTAGTCGTAGCTCGAATGTGGCAGGAAGTTATGGACAATAAATTAAGGGAGATAAAACCCTCAATACAATGCTAGGGTTCTTCATCGAGAGCTAGCAGGATAGAGGAGGTAGTCAATACAATGCTAGGGTTCTTCATCGAGAGCTAGCAGGATAGAGGAGGTAGTCGTAGCTCGAATGTGGCAGGAAGTTATGGACAATAAATTAAGGGAGATAAAACCCTCAATACAATGCTAGGGTTCTTCATCGAGAGCTAGCAGGATAGAGGAGGTAGTCAATACAATGCTAGGGTTCTTCATCGAGAGCTAGCAGGATAGAGGAGGTAGTCGTAGCTCGAATGTGGCAGGAAGTTATGGACAATAAATTAAGGGAGATAAAACCCTCAATACAATGCTGGGGTTCTTCATCGAGAGCTAGCAGGATAGAGGAGGTAGTCGTAGCTCGAATGTGGCAGGAAGTTATGGACAATAAATTAAGGGAGATAAAACCCTCAATACAATGCTAGGGTTCTTCATCGAGAGCTAGCAGGATAGAGGAGGTAGTCGTAGCTCGAATGTGGCAGGAAGTTATGGACAATAAATTAAGGGAGATAAAACCCTCAATACAATGCTAGGGTTCTTCATCGAGAGCTAGCAGGATAAAGGAGGTAGTCGTAGCTCGAATGTGGCAGGAAGTTATGGACAATAAATTAAGGGAGATAAAACCCTCAATACAATGCTGGGGTTCTTCATCGAGAGCTAGCAGGATAGAGGAGGTAGTCGTAGCTCGAATGTGGCAGGAAGTTATGGACAATAAATTAAGGGAGATAAAACCCTCAATACAATGCTAGGGTTCTTCATCGAGAGCTAGCAGGATAGAGGAGGTAGTCGTAGCTCGAATGTGGCAGGAAGTTATGGACAATAAATTAAGGGAGATAAAACCCTCAATACAATGCTAGGGTTCTTCATCGAGAGCTAGCAGGATAGAGGAGGTAGTCAATACAATGCTAGGGTGCTTCATCGAGAGCTAGCAGGATAGAGGAGGTAGTCGTAGCTAGAATGTGGCAAGAAGTTATGGACAATAAATTAAGGGAGATAAAACCCTCAATACAATGCTAGGGTACTTCATCGAGAGCTAGCAGGATAGAGGAGGTAGTCGTAGCTAGAATGTGGCAAGAAGTTATGGACAATAAATTAAGGGAGATAAAACCCTCAATACAATGCTAGGGTTCTTCATCGAGAGCTAGCAGGATAGAGGAGGTAGTCAATACAATGCTAGGGTTCTTCATCGAGAGCTAGCAGGATAGAGGAGGTAGTCGTAGCTCGAATGTGGCAGGAAGTTATGGACAATAAACTAAGGGAGATAAAACCCTCAATACAATGCTGGGGTTCTTCATCGAGAGCTAGCAGGATAGAGGAGGTAGTCGTAGCTCAAATGTGGCAGGAAGTTATGGACAATAAATTAAGGGAGATAAAACCCTCAATACAATGCTAGGGATCTTCATCGAGAGCTAGCAGGATAGAGGAGGTAGTCGTAGCTCGAATGTGGCAGGAAGTTATGGACAATAAATTAAGGGAGATAAAACCCTCAATACAATGCTAGGGTTCTTCATCGAGAGCTAGCAGGATAGAGGAGGTAGTCAATACAATGCTAGGGTTCTTCATCGAGAGCTAGCAGGATAAAGGAGGTAGTCGTAGCTCGAATGTGGCAGGAAGTTATGGACAATAAATTAAGGGAGATAAAACCCTCAATACAATGCTGGGGTTCTTCATCGAGAGCTAGCAGGATAGAGGAGGTAGTCGTAGCTCGAATGTGGCAGGAAGTTATGGACAATAAATTAAGGGAGATAAAACCCTCAATACAATGCTAGGGTTCTTCATCGAGAGCTAGCAGGATAGAGGAGGTAGTCGTAGCTCGAATGTGGCAGGAAGTTATGGACAATAAATTAAGGGAGATAAAACCCTCAATACAATGCTAGGGTTCTTCATCGAGAGCTAGCAGGATAGAGGAGGTAGTCAATACAATGCTAGGGTGCTTCATCGAGAGCTAGCAGGATAGAGGAGGTAGTCGTAGCTAGAATGTGGCAAGAAGTTATGGACAATAAATTAAGGGAGATAAAACCCTCAATACAATGCTAGGGTACTTCATCGAGAGCTAGCAGGATAGAGGAGGTAGTCGTAGCTAGAATGTGGCAAGAAGTTATGGACAATAAATTAAGGGAGATAAAACCCTCAATACAATGCTAGGGTTCTTCATCGAGAGCTAGCAGGATAGAGGAGGTAGTCAATACAATGCTAGGGTTCTTCATCGAGAGCTAGCAGGATAGAGGAGGTAGTCGTAGCTCGAATGTGGCAGGAAGTTATGGACAATAAACTAAGGGAGATAAAACCCTCAATACAATGCTGGGGTTCTTCATCGAGAGCTAGCAGGATAGAGGAGGTAGTCGTAGCTCAAATGTGGCAGGAAGTTATGGACAATAAATTAAGGGAGATAAAACCCTCAATACAATGCTAGGGATCTTCATCGAGAGCTAGCAGGATAGAGGAGGTAGTCGTAGCTCGAATGTGGCAGGAAGTTATGGACAATAAATTAAGGGAGATAAAACCCTCAATACAATGCTAGGGTTCTTCATCGAGAGCTAGCAGGATAGAGGAGGTAGTCAATACAATGCTAGGGTTCTTCATCGAGAGCTAGCAGGATAGAGGAGGTAGTCGTAGCTCGAATGTGGCAGGAAGTTATGGACAATAAATTAAGGGAGATAAAACCCTCAATACAATGCTGGGGTTCTTCATCGAGAGCTAGCAGGATAGAGGAGGTAGTCGTAGCTCGAATGTGGCAGGAAGTTATGGACAATAAATTAAGGGAGATAAAACCCTCAATACAATGCTAGGGTTCTTCATCGAGAGCTAGCAGGATATAGGAGGTAGTCGTAGCTCGAATGTGGCAGGAAGTTATGGACAATAAATTAAGGGAGATAAAACCCTCAATACAATGCTAGGGTTCTTCATCGAGAGCTAGCAGGATAAAGGAGGTAGTCGTAGCTCGAATGTGGCAGGAAGTTATGGACAATAAATTAAGGGAGATAAAACCCTCAATACAATGCTGGGGTTCTAAATCGAGAGCTAGCAGGATAGAGGAGGTAGTCAATACAATGCTAGGGTTCTTCATCGAGAGCTAGCAGGATAGAGGAGGTAGTCGTAGCTCGAATGTGGCAGGAAGTTATGGACAATAAATTAAGGGAGATAAAACCCTCAATACAATGCTAGGGTTCTTCATCGAGAGCTAGCAGGATACAGGAGGTAGTCGTAGCTCGAATGTGGCAGGAAGTTATGGAGAATAAATTAAGGGAGATAAAACCCTCAATACAATGCTAGGGTTCTTCATCGAGAGCTAGCAGGATAGAGGAGGTAGTCAATACAATGCTAGGGTGCTTCATCGAGAGCTAGCAGGATAGAGGAGGTAGTCGTAGCTCGAATGTGGCAGGAAGTTATGGACAATAAATTAAGGGAGATAAAACCCTCAATACAATGCTAGGGTTCTTCATCGAGAGCTAGCAGGATAGAGGAGGTAGTCAATAAAATGCTAGGGTTCTTCATCGAGAGCTAGCAGGATAGAGGAGGTAGTCAATACAATGCTAGGGTTCTTCATCGAGAGCTAGTAGGATAGAGGAGGTAGTCAATACAATGCTAGGGTGCTTCATCGAGAGCTAGCAGGATAGAGGAGGTAGTCGTAGCTCGAATGTGGCAGGAAGTTATGGACAATAAATTAAGGGAGATAAAACCCTCAATACAATGCTAGGATTCTTCATCGAGAGCTAGCAGGATAGAGGAGGTAGTCAATACAATGCTAGGGTTCTTCATCGAGAGCTAGCAGGATAGAGGAGGTAGTCGTAGCTCGAATGTGGCAGGAACTTATGGACAATAAATTAAGGGAGATAAAACCCTCAATACAATGCTAGGGTTCTTCATCGAGAGCTAGCAGGATAGAGGAGGTAGTCAATACAATGCTAGGGTTCTTCATCGAGAGCTAGCAGGATAGAGGAGGTAGTCAATACAATGCTAGGGTTCTTCATCGAGAGCTAACAGGATAGAGGAGGTAGTCGTAGCTCGAATGTGGCAGGAAGTTATGGACAATAAATTAAGGGAGATAAAACCCTCAATACAATGCTGGGGTTCTTCATCGAGAGCTAGCAGGATAGAGGAGGTAGTCGTAGCTCGAATGTGGCAGGAAGTTATGGACAATAAATTAAGGGAGATAAAACCCTCAATACAATGCTAGGGTTCTTCATCGAGAGCTAGCAGGATACAGGAGGTAGTCGTAGCTCGAATGTGGCAGGAAGTTATGGACAATAAATTAAGGGAGATAAAACCCTCAATACAATGCTAGGGTTCTTCATCGAGAGCTAGCAGGATAGAGGAGGTAGTCAATACAATGCTAGGGTGCTTCATCGAGAGCTAGCAGGATAGAGGAGGTAGTCGTAGCTCGAATGTGGCAGGAAGTTATGGACAATAAATTAAGGGAGATAAAACCCTCAATACAATGCTAGGGTTCTTCATCGAGAGCTAGCAGGATAGAGGAGGTAGTCAATACAATGCTAGGGTTCTTCATCGAGAGCTAGCAGGATAGATGAGGTAGTCAATACAATGCTAGGGTTCTTCATCGAGAGCTAGTAGGATAGAGGAGGTAGTCAATACAATGCTAGGGTGCTTCATCGAGAGCTAGCAGGATAGAGGAGGTAGTCGTAGCTCGAATGTGGCAGGAAGTTATGGACAATAAATTAAGGGAGATAAAACCCTCAATACAATGCTAGGGTTCTTCATCGAGAGCTAGCAGGATAGAGGAGGTAGTCAATAGAATGCTAGGGTTCTTCATCGAGAGCTAGCAGGATAGAGGAGGTAGTCAATACAATGCTAGGGTTCTTCATCGAGAGCTAGCAGGATAGAGGAGGTAGTCGTAGCTCGAATGTGGCAGGAAGTTATGGACAATAAATTAAGGGAGATAAAACCCTCAATACAATGCTAGGGTTCTTCATCGAGAGCTAGCAGGATAGAGGAGGTAGTCAATACAATGCTAGGGTTCTTCATCGAGAGCTAGCAGGATAGAGGAGGTAGTCAATACAATGCTAGGGTTCTTCATCGAGAGCTAGCAGGATAGAGGAGGTAGTCAATACAATGCTAGGGTTCTTCATCGAGAGCTAGCAGGATAAAGGAGGTAGTCGTAGCTCGAATGTGGCAGGAAGTTATGGACAATAAATTAAGGGAGATAAAACCCTCAATACAATGCTGGGGTTCTTCATCGAGAGCTAGCAGGATAGAGGAGGTAGTCGTAGCTCGAATGTGGCAGGAAGTTATGGACAATAAATTAAGGGAGATAAAACCCTCAATACAATGCTAGGGTTCTTCATCGAGAGCTAGCAGGATAGAGGAGGTAGTCGTAGCTCGAATGTGGCAGGAAGTTATGGACAATAAATTAAGGGAGATAAAACCCTCAATACAATGCTAGGGTTCTTCATCGAGAGCTAGCAGGATAGAGGAGGTAGTCAATACAATGCTAGGGTGCTTCATCGAGAGCTAGCAGGATAGAGGAGGTAGTCGTAGCTAGAATGTGGCAAGAAGTTATGGACAATAAATTAAGGGAGATAAAACCCTCAATACAATGCTAGGGTACTTCATCGAGAGCTAGCAGGATAGAGGAGGTAGTCGTAGCTAGAATGTGGCAAGAAGTTATGGACAATAAATTAAGGGAGATAAAACCCTCAATACAATGCTAGGGTTCTTCATCGAGAGCTAGCAGGATAGAGGAGGTAGTCAATACAATGCTAGGGTTCTTCATCGAGAGCTAGCAGGATAGAGGAGGTAGTCGTAGCTCGAATGTGGCAGGAAGTTATGGACAATAAACTAAGGGAGATAAAACCCTCAATACAATGCTGGGGTTCTTCATCGAGAGCTAGCAGGATAGAGGAGGTAGTCGTAGCTCAAATGTGGCAGGAAGTTATGGACAATAAATTAAGGGAGATAAAACCCTCAATACAATGCTAGGGATCTTCATCGAGAGCTAGCAGGATAGAGGAGGTAGTCGTAGCTCGAATGTGGCAGGAAGTTATGGACAATAAATTAAGGGAGATAAAACCCTCAATACAATGCTAGGGTTCTTCATCGAGAGCTAGCAGGATAGAGGAGGTAGTCAATACAATGCTAGGGTTCTTCATCGAGAGCTAGCAGGATAGAGGAGGTAGTCGTAGCTCGAATGTGGCAGGAAGTTATGGACAATAAATTAAGGGAGATAAAACCCTCAATACAATGCTGGGGTTCTTCATCGAGAGCTAGCAGGATAGAGGAGGTAGTCGTAGCTCGAATGTGGCAGGAAGTTATGGACAATAAATTAAGGGAGATAAAACCCTCAATACAATGCTAGGGTTCTTCATCGAGAGCTAGCAGGATATAGGAGGTAGTCGTAGCTCGAATGTGGCAGGAAGTTATGGACAATAAATTAAGGGAGATAAAACCCTCAATACAATGCTAGGGTTCTTCATCGAGAGCTAGCAGGATAAAGGAGGTAGTCGTAGCTCGAATGTGGCAGGAAGTTATGGACAATAAATTAAGGGAGATAAAACCCTCAATACAATGCTGGGGTTCTAAATCGAGAGCTAGCAGGATAGAGGAGGTAGTCGTAGCTCGAATGTGGCAGGAAGTTATGGACAATAAATTAAGGGAGATAAAACCCTCAATACAATGCTAGGGTTCTTCATCGAGAGCTAGCAGGATACAGGAGGTAGTCGTAGCTCGAATGTGGCAGGAAGTTATGGAGAATAAATTAAGGGAGATAAAACCCTCAATACAATGCTAGGGTTCTTCATCGAGAGCTAGCAGGATAGAGGAGGTAGTCAATACAATGCTAGGGTGCTTCATCGAGAGCTAGCAGGATAGAGGAGGTAGTCGTAGCTCGAATGTGGCAGGAAGTTATGGACAATAAATTAAGGGAGATAAAACCCTCAATACAATGCTAGGGTTCTTCATCGAGAGCTAGCAGGATAGAGGAGGTAGTCAATAAAATGCTAGGGTTCTTCATCGAGAGCTAGCAGGATAGAGGAGGTAGTCAATACACTGCTAGGGTTCTTCATCGAGAGCTAGTAGGATAGAGGAGGTAGTCAATACAATGCTAGGGTGCTTCATCGAGAGCTAGCAGGATAGAGGAGGTAGTCGTAGCTCGAATGTGGCAGGAAGTTATGGACAATAAATTAAGGGAGATAAAACCCTCAATACAATGCTAGGGTTCTTCATCGAGAGCTAGCAGGATAGAGGAGGTAGTCAATACAATGCTAGGGTTCTTCATCGAGAGCTAGCAGGATAGAGGAGGTAGTCGTAGCTCGAATGTGGCAGGAAGTTATGGACAATAAATTAAGGGAGATAAAACCCTCAATACAATGCTAGGGTTCTTCATCGAGAGCTAGCAGGATAGAGGAGGTAGTCAATACAATGCTAGGGTTCTTCATCGAGAGCTAGCAGGATAGAGGAGGTAGTCAATACAATGCTAGGGTTCTTCATCGAGAGCTAACAGGATAGAGGAGGTAGTCGTAGCTCGAATGTGGCAGGAAGTTATGGACAATAAATTAAGGGAGATAAAACCCTCAATACAATGCTAGGGTTCTTCATCGAGAGCTAGCAGGATAGAGGAGGTAGTCGTAGCTCGAATGTGGCAGGAAGTTATGGACAATAAATTAAGGGAGATAAAACCCTCAATACAATAGTAGGGTTCTTCATCGAGAGCTAGCAGGATAGAGGAGGTAGTCGTAGCTCGAATGTGGCAGGAAGTTATGGACAATAAATTAAGGGAGATAAAACCCTCAATACAATGCTCGGGTTCTTCATCGAGAGCTAGCAGGATAGAGGAGGTAGTCGTAGCTCGAATGTGGCAGGAAGTTATGGACAATAAATTAAGGGAGATAAAACCCTCAATACAATGCTAGGGTTCTTCATCGAGAGCTAGCAGGATAGAGGAGGTAGTCGTAGCTCGAATGTGGCAGGACGTTATGGACAATAAATTAAGGGAGATAAAACCCTCAATACAATGCTAGGGTTCTTCATCGAGAGCTACCAGGATAAAGGAGGTAGTCGTAGCTCGAATGTGGCAGGAAGTTATGGACAATAAATTAAGGGAGATAAAACCCTCAATACAATGCTGGGGTTCTTCATCGAGAGCTAGCAGGATAGAGGAGGTAGTCGTAGCTCGAATGTGGCAGGAAGTTATGGACAATAAATTAAGGGAGATAAAACCCTCAATACAATGCTAGGGTTCTTCATCGAGAGCTAGCAGGATACAGGAGGTAGTCGTAGCTCGAATGTGGCAGGAAGTTATGGACAATAAATTAAGGGAGATAAAACCCTCAATACAATGCTAGGGTTCTTCATCGAGAGCTAGCAGGATAGAGGAGGTAGTCAATACAATGCTAGGGTGCTTCATCGAGAGCTAGCAGGATAGAGGAGGTAGTCGTAGCTCGAATGTGGCAGGAAGTTATGGACAATAAATTAAGGGAGATAAAACCCTCAATACAATGCTAGGGTTCTTCATCGAGAGCTAGCAGGATAGAGGAGGTAGTCAATACAATGCTAGGGTTCTTCATCGAGAGCTAGCAGGATAGATGAAGTAGTCAATACAATGCTAGGGTTCTTCATCGAGAGCTAGTAGGATAGAGGAGGTAGTCAATACAATGCTAGGGTGCTTCATCGAGAGCTAGCAGGATAGAGGAGGTAGTCGTAGCTCGAATGTGGCAGGAAGTTATGGACAATAAATTAAGGGAGATAAAACCCTCAATACAATGCTAGGGTTCTTCATCGAGAGCTAGCAGGATAGAGGAGGTAGTCAATAGAATGCTAGGGTTCTTCATCGAGAGCTAGCAGGATAGAGGAGGTAGTCAATACAATGCTAGGGTTCTTCATCGAGAGCTAGCAGGATAGAGGAGGTAGTCGTAGCTCGAATGTGGCAGGAAGTTATGGACAATAAATTAAGGGAGATAAAACCCTCAATACAATGCTAGGGTTCTTCATCGAGAGCTAGCAGGATAGAGGAGGTAGTCAATACAATGCTAGGGTTCTTCATCGAGAGCTAGCAGGATAGAGGAGGTAGTCGTAGCTCGAATGTGGCAGGAAGTTATGGACAATAAATTAAGGGAGATAAAACCCTCAATACAATGCTAGGGTTCTTCATCGAGAGCTAGCAGGATAGAGGAGGTAGTCAATACAATGCTAGGGTTCTTCATCGAGAGCTAGCAGGATAGAGGAGGTAGTCAATACAATGCTAGGGTTCTTCATCGAGAGCTAGCAGGATAGAGGAGGTAGTCAATACAATGCTAGGGTTCTTCATCGAGAGCTAGCAGGATAGAGGAGGTAGTCGTAGCTCGAATGTGGCAGGAAGTTATGGACAATAAATTAAGGGAGATAAAACCCTCAATACAATGCTAGGGTTCTTCATCGAGAGCTAGCAGGATAGAGGAGGTAGTCGTAGCTCGAATGTAGCAGGAAGTTATGGACAATAAATTAAGGGAGATAAAACCCTCAATACAATGCTAGGGTTCTTCATCGAGAGCTAGCAGGATAGAGGAGGTAGTCGTAGCTCGAATGTGGCAGGAAGTTATGGACAATAAATTAAGGGAGATAAAACCCTCAATACAATGCTCGGGTTCTTCATCGAGAGCTAGCAGGATAGAGGAGGTAGTCGTAGCTCGAATGTGGCAGGAAGTTATGGACAATAAATTAAGGGAGATAAAACCCTCAATACAATGCTAGGGTTCTTCATCGAGAGCTAGGAGGATAGAGGAGGTAGTCGTAGCTCGAATGTGGCAGGAAGTTATGGACAATAAATTATGGGAGATAAAACCCTCAATACAATGCTCGGGTTCTTCATCGAGAGCTAGCAGGATAGAGGATGTAGTCAATACAATGCTAGGGTTCTTCATCGAGAGCTAGCAGGATAGAGGAGGTAGTCGTAGCTCGAATGTGGCAGGAAGTTATGGACAATAAATTAAGGGAGATAAAACCCTCAATACAATGCTAGGGTTCTTCATCGAGAGCTAGCAGGATAGAGGAGGTAGTCAATACAATGCTAGGGTTCTTCATCGAGAGCTAGCAGGATAGAGGAGGTAGTCAATACAATGCTAGGGTTCTTCATCGAGAGCTAGCAGGATAGAGGAGGTAGTCAATACAATGCTAGGGTTCTTCATCGAGAGCTAGCAGGATAGAGGAGGTAGTCAATACAATGCTAGGGTTCTTCATCGAGAGCTAGCAGGATAGAGGAGGTAGTCAATACAATGCTAGGGTTCTTCATCGAGAGCTAGCAGGATAGAGGAGGTAGTCGTAGCTCGAATGTGGCAGGAAGTTATGGAGAATAAATTAAGGGAGATAAAACCCTCAATACAATGCTAGGGTTCTTCATCGAGAGCTAGCAGGATAGAGGAGGTAGTCGTAGCTCGAATGTGGCAGGAAGTTATAGACAATAAATTAAGGGAGATAAAACCCTCAATACAATACTAGGGCTCTTCATCGAGAGCTAGCAGGATAGAGGAGGTAGTCAATACAATGCTAGGGTTCTTCATCGAGAGCTAGCAGGATAGAGGAGGTAGTCGTAGCTCGAATGTGGCAGGAAATTATGGAGAATAAATTAAGGGAGATAAAACCCTCAATACAATACTAGGGCTCTTCATCGAGAGCTAGCAGGATAGAGGAGGTAGTCAATACAATGCTAGGGTTCTTCATCGAGAGCTAGCAGGATAGAGGAGGTAGTCGTAGCTCGAATGTGGCAGGAAGTTATGGACAATAAATTAAGGGAGATAAAACCCTCAATACAATGCTAGGGTTCTTCATCGAGAGCTAGCAGGATAGAGGAGGTAGTCGTAGCTCGAATGTGGCAGGAAGTTATGGACAATAAATTAAGGGAGATAAAACCCTCAATACAATGCTCGGGTTTTTCATCGAGAGCTAGCAGGATAGAGGATGTAGTCAATACAATGCTAGGGTTCTTCATCGAGAGCTAGCAGGATAGAGGAGGTAGTCGTAGCTCGAATGTGGCAGGAAGTTATGGACAATAAATTAAGGGAGATAAAACCCTCAATACAATGCTAGGGTTCTTCATCGAGAGCTAGCAGGATAGAGGAGGTAGTCAATACAATGCTAGGGTTCTTCATCGAGAGCTAGCAGGATAGAGGAGGTAGTCAATACAATGCTAGGGTTCTTCATCGAGAGCTAGCAGGATAGAGGAGGTAGTCAATACAATGCTAGGGTTCTTCATCGAGAGCTAGCAGGATAGAGGAGGTAGTCGTAGCTCGAATGTGGCAGGAAGTTATGGACAATAAATTAAGGGAGATAAAACCCTCAATACAATGCTAGGGTTCTTCATCGAGAGCTAGCAGGATAGAGGAGGTAGTCGTAGCTCGAATGTGGCAGGAAGTTATAGACAATAAATTAAGGGAGATAAAACCCTCAATACAATACTAGGGCTCTTCATCGAGAGCTAGCAGGATAGAGGAGGTAGTCAATACAATGCTAGGGTTCTTCATCGAGAGCTAGCAGGATAGAGGAGGTAGTCGTAGCTCGAATGTGGCAGGAAGTTATGGAGAATAAATTAAGGGAGATAAAACCCTCAATACAATACTAGGGCTCTTCATCGAGAGCTAGCAGGATAGAGGAGGTAGTCAATACAATGCTAGGGTTCCTCATCGAGAGCTAGCAGGATAGAGGAGGTAGTCAATACAATACTAGGGCTCTTCATCGAGAGCTAGCAGGATAGAGGAGGTAGTCAATACAATACTAGGGCTCTTCATCGAGAGCTAGCAGGATAGAGGAGGTAGTCAATACAATACTAGGGTTCTTCATCGAGAGCTAGCAGGATAGAGGAGGTAGTCGTAGCTAGAATGTGGCAGGAAGTTATGGACAATAAATTAAGGGAGATAAAACCCTCAATACAATACTAGGGCTCTTCATCGAGAGCTAGCAGAATAGAGGAGGTAGTCGTAGCTCGAATGAGAATAGGACACACACAATTGTCAAATGGATTCCTCTTGTCGAAAGAAGACCCACAAAAATATCCAAGTTGTGATGACACCTCACAAACTGGAAAGAATTAGAAAAAATGAAAATCCCTGCAAATATCAGCATTGCATTGGGTTACGAAAATAAAATAATACATTAAATACTAGAATTTCTAGATTCTGGTTCATACCAAAATATATAATAATGGAAGATGCGTATGTAATGGAAAAATAAATGAATAAGTAAAATTTAGAATAAAATAATTAAAATCAAAAATTTAAATAGAAATGAAAAAAAAAAAAAAAAAAAAAATTGGTAGCCTTCGTCAGTATAAATTCAAGGGGGTAGAGAAATACCAAAGTTAGCAGTTAAGTGACCTTGGTGAAAATATAGTAACCATGGTCACTCAACTTTTCACCATGGTCACTTAACTGCTTAACTTTTCACCATGGTCACTTAACTGCTTAACTTTTCACCATGGTCACTTAACTTAGGTTTTTCTCTACCCCCCCCCGGCACTCTTTGCTGAAAAAGGCCACCATAGAGTCGCCAAAACTTCCTTAATACAGATTTTTACAAAAATCGTATTGATGTTTTCCTAGCCGAATCCCAGCTATTCTCTGACTTTTTATCACCTCGAACTAAGGTTATAACATTTTTATATATATATATATATATATATATATATATATATATATATATATATATATATAAATATATATATGCCCGTGCCTGGTCAAACCCCCTCCATCCAATAAATCAACAAATTATTTTAAATTTTATTCTATTTATCATTGTTTTCCTACAACAATTTTTGAGTATTCGCTAAATATATATATATATATATATATATATATATATATATATATATATATATATATATATAAAAAAAGGAGAGGAATATCTTTTTAAATATAGCTCTTACTTTGTTATATTTTTAGAAAAATATTTTAATATTATATTCCATGGTAAGAAAGGACGAGAAGAATTTATATCAGAGCAGCTTTGCGATGGATGACATCCAAGGGGATAGTTTCTAAAAAAATATTATTAGAAAAATTCCAGTGGTTATTGTATTTTTATATTGCTCTACCTGATTGTATTGACCTTCCAAGATATGTAGAATGCTTTCCTTCCTGAATACTTGAGCGGAAGAATGTATTAGCCAATACTAAAGAGAAATTTATCTGATAAATCTGATAGTTAAAAAGAGTTCCCGTTCGACAGAATTATGGCAGAAAGCATCGAAAAACATTAATTTATTTTTTGTTCATAAATTGGAGAAATAGATTTTGATTCTAATCATGCAAGGTAGTACACTTTAACACTTTCACTGCGGGTGTGATTACGGAAGGAGACTAGCGATCCTACCCGCTTACTAGTGTATCTTCGGAAGGACGCTCCTCCATTACTTTTACCTTTATTCAAAATGCTTGTAAATGGAGGGGATTCACTTTTACAGCTGCGAAAGTGTTAAGTCCGGTCATGAGATTTTAGTGTGTTAGTCTTGTTTGGACAATTTTGAAATAAAAAAGTCCGACTCGCAGGAACTGCATCATATTAGCGCGGTTCCGTTCTAATCCCTAGACTCATTTGGAATGATTAAAATAGAAGCAGTTATTATTTTGGGTCCACATTTCTGGAAAGGTCTTGATTTATGATCTTACCTGGATGAGTCGGCCAACCCTAGGAAGGCCCCCGCTAGGCAGTTGAAAAGCTATATCTTGAAATCCATAACTCTAACATTAAATTGTTTTTCTTATTTTACTTAACCTGTTTTATTTTCAAATACATTATCCAATTATAAGCAATTAAAAAATAACAAGGAATAAAAACAGACAAAAAGAACAATTCGAATAAGCAAAATCAATTACTTGAAAGTTTTAAGCACTTATTTCTCCGATTGACATCGCCTAATCAAAACTTTCTTCAGAAACGTTTTTGTAGAGCATTTAGTAAGCTTTCTAATGGTCATCTTCCGTTTTTTCCGTCTAAGATTCTCAACCGTTTTCGAGATATTAAGGAAAGTATACAAAGTTACCAAAACTTTTTGTCTGTTAATAAAATATTTTATTCTAACCCTTCCTTAACTCCAAATGTAACCAAAATTTCAACATATTAATTTTGATGAAAGTATAACATGCAGAAAATGTTTCAACTGAATCCCATGATTCTAAGTACCCAAACCAAACGGTATTCAACAACTATTTTTCCAATTTTCTCGAAAACGGTTAAAGCTAATTCCTTGGAAATGGTTTCATTCGTTTTCCTAGGCCAAGAAGGCTATAAAACGAGCACTTGCAAGCATATGAAGTAAGCGGAACGATTTTTTCGCTCGACAATCGCTCCAAAAACCATGTTCCAGTGGGCGGATTCTGCTGGTTAATGAACTTGACCTTTCAAATTAAACGAAAGATTTTTTTACGAAATTTCATCAAAATCGGAGCATTTTTGAGCTGTCAGGACCGCGAACAGACAAATATATATATACAAATATTTACCGTTATTATACAGAACCACCGTACCCTATGGGGGAGGGAGGAACCGCGCTAAAAATTAATAATAAGACATAAAAATATAACTTGGCCTACAATGGTTGCTAAAGAAAACTGGTTGCTTATTCAGATGTATTTATCAAGTTTGCTCTCCGAGGAAATTTTTGTAAAATTTCAGACTTTCATAAATTATAATTCTTTGGATGATGAAAGTGGATATGACCCGCAGAAAGGCAATCATATCATCCAGATGAGCAGGTTCGTGGTCATATTTCCAGGATATTCCCCCGTCAATGACAGCCCTTGTTTCACCTGTCTGTTTAAATTTCCTCTCCCTTAAATATTGCCTTTTTTTCACAGAAAACGAAAGCTTTATTGGATACCGGCTTTTAATCAATTCGTGAGCAATTAGTTTTTCTTCCCATTATCCGTGATTTTTAATTTTCCTTCATTTCGTGATCTGTAGTATGGATCTGTATCCCTCTGAAAATGACGTTGTAATTTATTTTCAAATTAGGGAGCACACTGTTTCTTTTAATTACCTACGTTATAAACTTTTCAAGGACAAAAGCCCTTATTATAGATTTTCAAAAAAAATAATTAATTCTATGTTTTTATATACCTACCTAGTATAGTTATACATATCAGGGCTTTCTAGTAGTTATTTTACAGAACAAATATATTGTTTTTTATATCACTTATATGATATTTCGTGAACAATTCCACATTCCATTCAATTTAATATGGATTGTGTTTTAAGTGATGAATTGCCCTTGTCGAGGTCTCACTAATGTATAAATAAATAAATAGGAATTTTGTGTAATATTGTAAGTCATTTACTGGTCATTTTGATTTGCTAATTGAAACGTGAGTAAAACCTTGTTTACTGAAAGAAGGTCACGCACAATCCCAGGACGAGGTTGTTAGAATAGAATAATTTTTATTTCCAAAAACTCGTTTTCGAGATATGGACACGACATATAATAATATTATAATACATTTAATACTACATTTACTTTTCTTCGATGTAGCTATATATAATATTTTTTCTTCTTTTTGATTTCCTCCTTTCTCTCTCTTTTTTTTTTTTTTTTGTATTATTATTTTTTTTAAATTTAATCAGAGACAACAGAATCATTTTTATTACTTGTTTATATATTAGCCATGTTCTTATCTTTTAATGTGACCACTTAGTTTTATATTTTACTTTTTTTTTCACTTGATTTCATTTTTGATGTATGAACATATTAAAAATTATGTATGAGTATTGTATGGATATGATATATAGGCATACATTATAACCCATATGTATGCGCGAATATTTGCCCACATCAGTGAAAAGTCACTCAAATTATTATCAAATTGTTCTTGTCTTCGTTTTATTTTTTGTTTTTATTTTTTTTTCTCTTTTTTTCTTGACTAGACAGAGATTTTTCAGATCATGAGCTTATCGCTAAAGTTGCTTAGCTCATAATGAATAAATAAATAAATAAATAATACTATATATGCAGATTTTAGTCAGGATGCCAGTCTGGATGCCAGTCTGGATGCCAGTCAGGATGCCAGTCTGGATGCCAGTCTGGATGCCAGTCAGGATGCCAGTCAGGATGCCAGTCAGGACGCCAGTCAGGATGCCAGTCTGGATGCCAGTCAGGATGAAGTCTAGATGCCAGTCTGGATGCCAGTCAGGATGCCAGTCTGGATGCCAGTCTGGATGCCAGTCAGGATGCCAGTCAGGATGCCAGTCTGGATGCCAGTCAGGATGCCAGTCTGGATGCCAGTCTGGATGCCAGTCAGGATGCCAGTCAGGATGCCAGTCAGGATGCCAGTCAGGATGCCAGTCTGGATGCCAGTCAGGATGCCAGTCTGGATGCCAGTCAGGATGCCAGTCTGGATGCCAGTCTGGATGCCAGTCAGGATGTCAGTCTGGATGCCAGTCTGGATGCCAGTCAGGATGCCAGTCTGGATGCCAGTCTGGATGCCAGTCAGGATGCCAGTCTGGATGCCAAATCTATTTCAAAAAGTTCTTCAGTTGTGTAACACGTTCTTTGTCGGAGTATTCTTTTCAGTTTCAGGATAAGTCTTTTGGTCGGCTGGATGTTTCTTCATTCCTGAGGCAGGCAATTGAACAAAGCTCCTCCACAAAACTCCACTCCTTTCCTATAAAACGTTGTCATATGTTTCTCAATTTTTATTTTCCTTTTTGCCGTTTAGAGTAGTAGTGGTCATGTCCATGTTAGCTTTCGGAATGGCAAAAGGTTACTCCTCGTTTTACACACAAATATAATTGGGTCATACATATACATCGTCGACACAAAAGCAAACTAACGAATATGAAAATCAACACTTTTCAGAGTGGAAAAGTATTTATTCATAACTTTTTTTTGGACAGTCAAATATTCGGCAGATTTGACCTTTTGATAGTGGAATACTTTCCCTTTAATAGAGTGAAGTCAGATTGAAGAATTTGCCGTAAATAAGTCCAGCAGAAATTATTAAAGATGGACAATGAAAGATGCATTTTTTCATATTCGTTAGTTTGCTTTTGTATCGACGACATGTTCTGCTTCCTTTTGACAGTTGGTCAACAAGCTGCTCAAAGTAACAAGTGAATGTATATTAGTTTGTTTGAAATTCTAATATCCCAGGTGCTTCCGGGGTGTAGAATTCATGGAAGTAAATAGTCAATAACACAGACCGCCATATTTCCCAGCGGGGAGACCAAGCTCGGGGTATTTCTGGGTCATTATTCACTGATAGGGCTATATCCCTGAGGGGTCTGACCGGTCAGCGATATCGGCTTCTGTCGGAACTCATCGGGCTGTTTGGGCACTTCCATTTCATCCCCTCACCTTTTCCTGAACATCAAATATCATCCAGGTTCTGCAATATCACTGGATAGTAGATCAAATTTAATCAGCACCTGGTATTGAACTCAATCATTCACAATTATTTGAGAACGTGAAACAAATAAAACGCTGTGGCATTAGCAAATATTTCAGCAAGCAAATAAAACGCTCTGGCATCAGCAAATATTTCAGCAAGCAAATAAAACGATCTGGGATTAGCAAATATTTCAGCAAGCAAATAAAACGCTCTGGCATTAGCAAATATTTCAGCAAGCAAATAAAACGCTCTGGCATTAGCAAATATTTCAGCAAGCAAATAAAACGCTCTGGCATTAGCAAATATTTCAGCAAGCAAATAAAACGCTCTGGCATTAGCAAATATTTCAGCAAGCAAATAAAACGGCAATGAATTTTATTTATTTGAATTTCTACAACTATTCATACTTACTTACTTACTGGTGGGCGCTAAAGTCCATGAAGGACCATGGCCTCTGCTAGCAGCTTCTTCCATTCTCCCCAGTCGGCAGCGAATCTCCTCCAACGGCTGATCCCCAGAGCCGTCAGGTCTTTTTCGACGTCGTCCAGCCAGCGAAGACGGGGCTTCCCTCGCCTCCGTCCTCCTCCAGGCTTGCCGTACAGGAGTTTCCGGGGGAGTCGTGTAGGTCCCATCCTTTCAACATGGCCAAGCCATCGCAGCCGCCCAGTCTTAATGTTTGCCACTATGTCCGGGTCTGCATAAAGATCCCGCAGCTCTTGGTTGCTCCTAATCCTCCACTGCTCACCGATCTTCACAGGCCCATAAATCCGCCGCAGAACCTTTAGCTCCCACACTCTCGGCACACGCATTGACTCTGATGTTAGGGTCCATGCCTCACTGCCATAGGTGACTGTTGGCCTCAGGATACTTCTATATACAAGGGCCTTTGCATTTCTGGACAACCTTTTATACTTGAGTACTCTCTGCAGTCCAAAGAAATATCTGTTTCCAGCAGCAATTCTCGCCTTTATATCAGCTGGTATTTCATTATTTTCTGTCAGCTTGCTGCCTAGATATTTGAATTCTTTGGATCTTGCAAAAGAGTACTCTCCAAAGACGACAACTTCTTCGTGGGCTTCTTCTGACGTTGCTGACTTCATATAGACCGTCTTCTCCACATTTACATCCAGTCCAAGTTCTCTTGCAGCACGCAGGAATTCTTCCAGAGCCCCGGCGACAGCCAAAGACGGTCCCAAGCCCGTTTGAAAAAGGAGGAGGGTTAGCAAGGGGGTGGCGTACCAGCTGTCAAAAACAGCCAGGAAACGAGATAGCAGTTTCAACCAAACTCCATAAAATGGCAGAGGTTTCTTTAAAAAAAGTCCCCATAGGGGCCCATTCGCATCTGGGGGGGGGGGGGGGCCCAGCCAATGCCACTAGTGGAAAAGAATAAGAGCAGAATAAGCACTTCCAAAAGTAGAAATAGACGAAGACTAAGGAAGGACCCAAGCAATAATCTGCGAATAGGAATCTGGAACGTTAGGAGTTTATTCCAAGCTGGAGCGAGTAAAGCCTTAGAGAGTGAGCTGGATTTTACAACTATTCATATGTGAAAAGCAAACACTCCTACTAGGAACTGCATTAAATTTACATGTTTCGTACATCTAAATTTCTTATAACCTGATTCCATCATTTCGGGGGAAAAAATTGTCTTTTTGTCTATATAGAAAAAAAAAAAAAAGAAAAAATCAGTCCCGTAACAGGCCACGTGCGTCCTGAGGGGCAGATACTATAGAGGTATCTGACTCATGACCATACGGCACACTAGGGAGATAGTGTGGTCAGTACTATGCTCCGGCCGCCTGATTTTCCCCTTGGTGCTTCGAATGCTAGAGTAATTAGCACCAAGGTACCCATTATTAAATTAATTAAAGGCTGGGTTGGTGAAGACACAAGAAAAAAAAACTCTTTAGTGCTTGCTCGGGATTTGAACTCAGGTCCTCCAGCATATGAGTCCAGTACCACTGAGCTAACCTCGCCCCCATATTTGTCTATATATGTTTCTTTAATGCTATTGATAATAAAAAAAAAAAAAAGTCAGAACTATGCTCCGGCAGCCTGATTTTTCCCTGTGCAGGGAATTCCCTTTGTACCCGTTTATAGATTAATTAAAGGCTGAATGAGCCTAGGGACGGTTTGGAACCCTGAGTCCCACCCTCAAGAGGCGATAAAAATATTTAGTGCTCGCCCGGGTTTAAAACTCAGGTCCTCCAGTTGATTAGTCTCGTGATCTACCAATGAGCTAACCTCATCCCGTAAACTTGGACCTAAAAATAAATTATTCGTTTTGATAAAAGAAAAAAATATTATTTTGTTTTATTTCAACTAAAAAAAAATAAACTTTTTTGGCTCAATTTACCCTCTTCTCTATTTTCATAACTCTTTCTCTTAAAGCAACTATCTTACTCATTTAATTTATCCTGTTAAAATATATATCCGCGTAAAACAAATTTACTTGGGACACTCGACTATCATATAATGTATTAGAATATTATGAAATGAAATTCTTATGACTTATTTCACTATAAAATTCTTATGACTTATTTCACTATAACCATTATTGTGATTCTTTATTTAAGGTTATTTTGAACAAGTACTTTTAAAACGATTAGAACATTATAAAGGTGTTTTCTATATACATAAATGTTTATTATATATATATATATATATATATATATATATATATATATATATATATATAAATCAATATATATATATATATATATATATATATATATATATATATATATAAATCACGTGCCTGTCTGTTTTTCTGTTTGTTTGTTCCTTATACAAATCTACACCGTTTGACCGATTTTGACCAAACTTGGTACACAGGTAGGATCTTGATGATAATAGTTAAATTTCAAAATTTGGTCAAAAGTTTTGTTCAAGAAAAAATGGCTACACTGAACCATTCAGATTGTGACGGCCATTTTTAATCGACAGCCATTTTGAATAATGTCTCAAATTTATTTGTTGATGTTTCTGATAATTAGAATAACTCGAACTCATTGATGACTTTACATCATTATAAAATCATATAATGCAGTTTATTTCAACAGTCACTGTCTAACTAAGGAGCGCTTGCTATTCCTTTGAAATGATCTACTCGCAGGCTCTTCTACTGGCCTCTGTCGGCTGTTAGATGAAGTGCTGTTGTGCTGGCCTCTGCCGGTATCATTATGAACTAAAACAAATTAACATCGTTTGACCGATTTTCGTAACTGGGTATAGACAACTTGGCATCAAGTAGATCTTGATTCAGGGAGAGTCATAGGCAGAAAGTAGGTGTAGCATGGCACACTGGGTAACAGCTAGTTAAGAATAAAGTATTCCCTTATCTTCAATATTATTCCTGAATAGATAATTGTTTAAATACGAATTATAAATAAATTGTCATTTATAAATGCGATATAATTACCAGTTTATATGCCGTTGACAGGAGGTTTTCATCTCTATAGCTAAATGGTGTGGAAATGGTTTGGTTGCCAAGTCATTATCGTAAATCTGCATGCTATAAACTGCATTTAATGCACTCCACCCGTGGCACTATTAGCACCGCATAATTACTTTTATAACTACCCGTTTAGGTTCTTCTTATGACTTATTTCACTATAACCATTATTGTGAATTCTTTAGTTCAACTTATTTCGATCCAGTATTTTTAAAACGATTAAACCATTTTAAAGGTGATTTCTATATAAATATATTCCCTAATTTCTTACGATTAAACACATACTGACAGACTGCCAAAGACATCCCGAATGATATGCAGGAACTCCTAGGCAAATGTGCTCCGGCAAAATATAAAGTGCAGTTTTTCTACCTTTTTTTCACCCACGGTCCTTAACTTACATAGTAGGAATGTAGCTATTGAGGTTTTACTCTTGAAAGAAGTTTTGAAAAATGTCTTCACATCTTCCTCGATTTTACCTACTACGTGGGTGTTCTCTTTTAATTTTTTTTACTTATCGTAAAATAGGGTCCCATTAGTACAGTAAGGTGAAATTGGTAGAAACCTAAAAAGCTAAGATATTTTCATTTAACTGATAGCAAAGGGTCGAACTTAGCCCAAAACGTGCGAGGAGACAAATACATACCTATATAGATGTCTGTTAGTTCTCAGACAAATATATAAGCATATATATGTAGAATATCTAGGCAGGAAAAACGGGGTCAAACTAGAGTGGGTACCAGGGCACTCTGGCATACCTGGGAATGAGAAGGCTGATGAATTGGCTAATATAGGAGCATCCATGACACCTTTTTCACCAGAACCAATATGTGGAATTGCACCGGCTGTTGCCAGATTGAGCATCCGTAGGTGGGCTGAAGCTGAACACAAGAGGAAATGGAGCAGAAGTGCTACCCAGAGACAGGCGAAGCAATTTATGGTCTTTGCGGATAAGAAAAGAACGGATTCACTGCTTAAGCTATGTAGAAGCAAGGTGAAACTACTGACAGCCCTAATTACAGGGCACTGCAAACTACGGAGACACCTCTACTCCATGGGACTCTCTAATACAACATGGTGCAGATTGTGCTCTGAGGACGACGAGACCCCATACCACATTGTATGCAGATGCACGACGCTGGCAGCCAAGAGGTATTTGCACTTTGGGACGGCGATAATTGATGATCCAAGGAGGATACCGGAGCTGAACATTGTAACAGAACGACACGTCAGGTGGCACAATAGGTCTTATAGGCCTCGGTGCGGTTCCCCGGTCAGCCGGGCACCTTGTCTCTAAAATCTAAATCTATATGTAGAATAGGTTTGTCCCAAATTCACCACGCTGTACTACAGTGACTACTGTTTAATTGTTCAAAAAACCTTTGTTACTTAATATGCCCATAAAAAAATGTTACCTATATGATATAATATAATTTTAACGCCCATTATAATTAACTAAGATTTTTAGGACGGGTTATCTAAAGGTTACTACCCCTTTTCTAGCCAGGATAGGGCTGATGCCTTTTCTTTTTTCCACACGGAGTATTAAGTGCTCACGCCTTAACACTCACTTTAAATTTTGTTTACTGTTTTGATTGTTCTCTTCTGTGTATATTTATTTTTTAGCCGAAGAAGGCTGCCAAAGAGCATAAACGTTCAAAAAATAGATTTTCTAAAAATCTGATGTTTTCTCTAAGCCGAATTCCTGGACTTCTAATTACCTCAATGGATGACTATTATTATCATAATAATATATGAATAGTCGTCGGATCGTATTCTCTGAGCAGACTTTCCTGGTATAGAAAGTGTGAGAAATAGAACAAATCAGTATTCCATTCTACATGAAGAAGTTCCCTGGGGAAAATATAGTTTTGAACTAGTGGAGAATCAAAGTAACTCTAGCAGGAGAATAAATCTGTCAAACAATACGGTTATGTATGAACCTGACAATAATATGTACATAGATAAACCTTATCTTAGACCTCACAGGTACGTAAAATTAAAGGCGCGGAAAATCATCTCTGACTTAGTGTAAACATATGTTTCGCCAATGGTAAACCTAGTCACAGAGTACGCAAAGCTGCAGTACATCAACACTTTACTGACCTACCTCAAGAATACTGGACTTTATAATCTTATTTTATGGCAATAAGCAATGTTGACTTAAAAATAACATTAAACTTCAAGAGATCTAGGTACAATTTAACGGAGAACACAAAGTATTATACAGTTAAAATGTTATACAATTACATTATCTATGCTGATTTCCTAGAATGAATGGTTCAGAGGATGCTGTTCTTTGTGTTGATTGCCAATGAAGCGGAATACATCAAATAAGTAAAAAATAAAAATTCCCTGTTTATGTAATTTGAGATATATAAATGTTTATTATGTTTGGAGTAGAGGAGGTTAACAAAAAGTATTGCATAGGAATGTTTTAATTTTTCCAATAAATTGTTAAATATTTCTAAAAAGATTCTGAAGTCGTTTCAATAGGGAGCCTAATAATGCTCCTGTAATACGCTCAATCGAATGGATACTTGAAGTGTTGGTTCCGTTTCATTGAAGGAGAAATTTTATGAGATTCCGTTCCAAACTTTTCAAGTGAAACCAGAAAACACGCTAAAGTTTAGTAGCTCCTGCCAACCGAACTTAGTTCTCTGCGGCTTACGATTCAGTACACTGCTCTTTTAGACGAAGAAGTGTTAAGAATTGTTGAATATTAGGCAGCGTACCTTTTTTTGTTTAGCTGGGTCGTCATATTGTCATTAATAGGTGTCGACTCCGTAGGCCCGAGCCCCTCAAAAATTAGTTTGTGGGGCGGAGCCCCCCCCCCTCCTCACAATAATTTAAGAAAATTATTAGTTTTTTTTAAAATATAAATAGCTATATACTCACTTCTCTGAAATTGAGGTAATGATGACCTCGCAGTTTTTTGCCCTTAAGCACATGTAAACAAACAGACTACTCTGAAATAGTCTATAAGCAAAATTATTAATGTAAATTACACAAGCTTTTTATGAAAATATCGTGCGTGTTTATGTTTTGTTTCTTTTTTCGAAGCCAAACAATATGACAGACTTGTCGAGTTTCCCAGAGTATTGAGTTATCGAGATTCTAAAAAGCGTAAACAACTTTTAAAACTCACTATTTTTTACTTTGAATCCCTAAAAATATTTTTATAAGTCGGCCCCCTGTAGTTTTTGCGCGTAGAAAAATAAATCTTAATTAGACATGTCGGGAGCCGTAAAAGAAGAAATACACATAATATCGCATAGAGAGATGATTTGTATGACAGAAACACAATTTCATTAAAACTTCCAAAAGTATATTGGTCTTAGTGGGCGTTAAGTAACATAATTTGTAAAACATACCATTTTGTTTAATTATTTTATATTTTATCAGTTTACACCGCTTCTATCTAAGGCTAATTATAGAGTGAAGCGTAGATAGACAAAGAGTATTACTAAAAACTTTGCTATGGCTACTGAGTTTGCATCGTTGCTATGCTCTCTGCTTTGCCTGCTGGTCTACTCAGAATATCAGCTTCTACCGAATATCAAATCCCACCATCAAAGTGTTATGGATATTGTGAGCTAGAGAAGATAGGCCATGTATACATAGTCCGAGAGCTGGCAACGCACTTTTAGTGAAGTGTTTTATGCACCTTGAAATTTTGCTATAATATAACTCTTAGGTAGATAAGAAGGTGTGTATGTGTTTCCGGGACATACCTTGGAACACCAGGTACTGCGTATAGGGGAAAGGTGCAAAAAAATATTTCCGAAAAATAGAGTTTTAATCAGAAGCCAACTATCTTTACCAATGCCTGGTGTTCCAAGGTATGTCCAGGAAACACATGTTTACCTTCTTATCTACCTAAGAGGTACATTATAGCAAAATTTCAGGGTGCATCATGAAAAGTGCGTTGCCAGCTCTCGGTCTAACAGTAATGCTTATGTAGGATTACTATATAGATAGGCCTAAGTTAATATCAAAAATCGTGTTGATTGGGATGTTCCATAGCATTGGGGATAGACTTGAGCCTTGAGGGGTACCTCTGCTTAGAAGTCTCTTCGCTTCACAATTATTAGTTCTTGTTGTCAAACGTCTGTTTTAGAAATAGTTATGAACTAATAAGTATAGGTTTTTTGGGCAGTTATATTTTTTGAGATTATAGAGAATAGCTGGTATCCAAGCATTGTCAAAGGCCCCTTTGATGTCTAAGCTAATAACAGCTAGATTTGATCTTGAAATAAATGTTTCCTGGATCTCGTTCTTTAAAAACTGCAGAGCTTTAATTGTGCCTGATTGGGGTTTAAATGCAAACTGATTGCTATTAATTATTTCATTAAGAAATGAGTTAATCGATCTTTTACAAGCTTATCCATTACCTTCCCTAACATAGGTAGCATACTAAGCGGCCGATATGCTTCAGAGTTTTGTTTAGGGATCATTACTAGCAGACCTGTCTTCCAAGTTTGGGGTATTTCCTGCCTTGAGAATAGCACTTTGAAGATGTTTGTTTGAATAATTGGTATAACGGCAAAGGTTTCATGTAAGATTTTTCCATTTATATGATCAAAACCAGGTGCTTTCTTGTTATCCATTTGTTGTATGATATTAACGATTTCATTATTATTTACATCATGCAGCAGGTTATGGCTTTTGCTTGGTGGGGTTCTGCTTGCATTTTTGCTACATTTAAACTCTGCCTATATTTACACATTTGATTCTGAAAGATTGCGTTTTTCAGAAAAGGTTAACTAAGTTGAAACTTGTTCCAGACGTTTGATATTCATCTAATCTATAATATGTAAAATTTGGTTCCGTTTGGAGTTAAGGAAGTACTAGAAATAAAATATTTCATTCACAGGCAAGAAAAGTTTTGGGATTTTCGTTTATTTTGTAAAATATCTCGAAAACGGTTGGGAAATCGGGATAAGTGGAAGGATGACCATTCAAAAGCTTACTAAATTCCCTATAAAAATGTTTACGGCGCATCAACAAATCGTGGCTATTAGCGCCGACATCCAGGGTGCAACCAGGAATTTTCTCAGCGAGCCTTGAGATGAGAAAATTTCTGGCGCCGGTGGGGATCGGACCCACCATCTCCCGCTTATGAATCCAGCGCGCTAGCCACTAGACCACGGGAGACTCCCAAAAAATGTATAGACGTAATTTTCGATGGGCAATGTCAATCCGAGAAATAAGTGCTTAAAACTTCAAAATTGTTAGTTTTGTTCTTTTCAACGGGGTTTTGTCACGGTTTACCTAACGTTTTAATTCGTTATTGGTTTTTTTTAGCACTTTCCTCCGAAGGAAAGTAGCTAGTGAGGCTGCACTCATGACGGAATTTTTGAAAAATTTCTTCAAATCTTTATCGATCCTACCTAGTAGACACCGAAAATGACCTCCGTTAAAATTTATATATATATATATATATATATATATATATATATATATATATATATATATATATATATATATATATATATATATATATATATATATATATCTGTTAACACAATAGCGGCCAGAGTTTTTGTTTTTTCTTCACGAAACGTGGTATATAAAGTTCAATTAGCAAACGATTGAACGAGTTCGTTAACCAACAAAATCGGTCCACCGGAAGGGGGGGGGGGGGGGTTTACCCCGAACCCAAAACACTAATTTGACCATGCCAGCCGTAATATTGGTTATATTTCAACGAAACTTGGTACTTTTAGTGGAGATCTAGAGATAAAAGTGAGATGTAAAAATAAACTAAATCGGTTCATTAGAAGGGGGGGTTTACTTCGGACCCACAATACCAATTTGCCACTACCAGCCGTGATTTTTCTTATATTTCGACGAAACTTGGTATTCTTAGTGGTGATCTGGAGAGAAAAGTGAGATGTAAAAATAAACTAAATCGGTTCATTAGAGGGGGGGGGGGGTTTACTTCGGACACACAATACCAATTCGCCACTACTAACCGTGATTTTTGTTATATTTCGACAAAGCTCGGTATTTGTAGTGGTTATCTACAGGTACAAATGTGTTGTAAAAATAAACTAAATCGGTTCATTAGGAGGGGGGGGGGGGTTTACTCCGGACCCAAATTACTAATATACTCATACCGGTCGTAATTTCTGCTGTATTTTAACGAAACCCAGTATACGTCGTGGGTAACTCATGGGAAAGAAGTGTTGTAAAAATGAGCTAAATCGGTCAATCGGAAAGGGGGGTTTACTTTGTAATATATTTCAATAGAATAGCCCAAAGGACGTAGGTTCACAAAGGCCGCCGCAAGGAGCGCTATTTCCCACTAGAGGGACTGTATCCTGTTCCTGCGTCAGATCAAAAGACGAAAATATGAAGTTTTTAGTATTTATTAAGTAGTGTATTAGGTACCATGTGTAAACATAACTCTGGAAGCAAATTAATAATTGAACAGTTACTCATTACAAAATTAAAAGAGAACTATTCATGTTTTTATTTTATTTATGTAGGATATTTTCAGCAAATTGTTCTGGAAATCAGTCTACACAACCCAAATTCTGAGGAAAGTGCTTAGTTATGCAGCTCCTGCGTGACGGACTTCTTTGTACTGAAGACACGTAATGCGACAAATGTTGACTTGATTTGGTTATGCGCATTGACATAGACTCAGAATGACTATTTTCCATTTCCATTTCGTCAGCCAAAAACCAGTATCCAACCGATTTAAAATTGTATTAAATGTGGATTATAAATATTTAAAACTCCTTTCCTTCTGCCAAATTGCCATACCATGTTGTATCAATATTTTCTTTGTTGAGAACTAATACATTAAAGAAAAGGGAAAAGCATATTTACTTAAGCATTCTCATAACGTATGAAAAAACTTAAAATAGAATCGTTAAATTCATATATTTTTTAAAGGAAAAATAAACAAAGACCTTGTTAAAGTAACTTTCATTAGATTAAAAAAAAAATAATCATATTAGCATAAAAAGGGCGGAAGTATTTACCCTCAAATATGTGCTAGTAAGGTCCACGCGCTCAAAAGTACACTTTTGAATTTAATTATGCGAAAATGTGGTAAAAATAATGGCTATAGTCAAATATTACATCATATGATTATGGAATTTAAATTATTACTGGATCTTTATATTTATTCTCTTCGGAGATACGTCCGGCTCACAGGAACTGCGAATCACTTTAGCGATTTTTCATATGGTTTTTATCGTTGGTGTTTTTTGGAATGAATGCATATTTTTTTCAAATAATTTCTTTATTGATTATTACAGTCTGCATATAAATAAATCCGGTGATATATGATACAATATGAGGGTTCTGTGCTCTAGGCCTCCCAAATTCATCCTCGATTAACGTCAGAAAGACGATCAGATGACGTTGAAAGGGGCCTACACAAGCTCCATTCTGCTCCGACCATTGGCTGTAGTGGAAGTGAGATCGGTGAGAATAAATGAAACATTCGTCCAATGAAATCTTGTAGAAAAGTGGGACTTTAGGCGCCTCAATACACAGGAAACTGAAAGTCCCCAACCCCAACGGGATATTACTCACGCTTTTTTTTTTTTTTTTTAATGAAAAACTATATTAAAAAAAAATGATTATTTCACGGTTTTTTACTGAAATATAATTTTAATGTTATATAAAATATATATAATTATGATATTAAGGAAAAACAACAACAGAGACAACTGAGAGACATAAAAACTGAGGAGAACAGAAATAGAAGGAACGATTCCAGCATCGATTTCTCCGGCTGATTTGAGATACCTTAATCGAAAATGGTAACAGAATCGTTTTTGTTGTGAATTAAAGTAGCATTGGAATGATTACCTCGCACTTACCAAGATTTCTAACGACGGTGGTAGGAAAATGTACTAACATTTACACATAAACTACTTGATTGTATTATAACACTAGCTGAGTACCCGGCAAATAAGTAGTTATTTTACTCCGTTAAATAATGTATCATCAAAATTGTCGCTACTATATAATTTTGTGCAGTTTATTATAGCACGGTTCACGTCATACTCTATGTTATTCATCAATTGATAAGTAATCAAAGTATAATGTTTCTAGAAACTGGGGCGCTCCTGACCAGTGTCAAGAAACAGATAACCTAGAGATAACCCGTTATACAGGGTGTCCCAGTATATGTGTCCACCCCCTTTTCCTCCTAGAGTTGTTGGAATTTCGAAATGAAACTTGGTACGTCTTAGTTATGTTGCATGAGGTTACTTTTAAAGGTTTAGTTGACTTTGTAACATTCTCCAGTTTTTCTCCAGCGCATCTAACTCTTGATTTTCCAATAGCGGCAGGTATTTTTTATGACGAATTCCGATAGAAAATTTAGTTTTAAGACTAATTTATTCCGAGACATCTTTTGATCCGACTCACCGTTTGCGCGTAAAACGCAAAAAACTGAAAAATATCGCCCTTTTATAGACAAATTCCTATTTATCACTGAAACCAAGCCTTGTACGTAAAAACACCTCAATGTAAACGTTGTAGCCTGTTAATTTTCCTTTCAAATGATACCAAGATCAAAGTTGTAGATTAAATATTTAACGGGGTATTATGAATGAAAAATATACCTTAAAAGTTATAAAAAGTAACAATTCAGAAAATATTTTTCAGTTTTTTGCGTTTTACGCGCAAATGGTGCGTCGGATCAAAAGATGTCACAGAATAAATTAGTCTTAAAATTAAATTTTCTATCAGAATTCGTCATAAAAAATACCTGCCGTCATTAGAAAATCAAGAGTTAGGATGCGCTGGAGAAAAACTGGAGAATGTTACAAAGTCAATTAAACCTTTAAAAGAAACCTCATGCAACATAACTAAGACCTACCAAGTTTCATTTTGAAATTCCAACAACTCTAGGAGGAAAAGGGGGTGGATACATATGCTGGGACACCCTGTATATAGGTTACCACCAACAGGAATTTAAACAGTAGAGTTTAAAATAATAAATGGACGTTAAAATGTATGTTTCCAAGATGTCATTTGGGACCACCCATTATATTTGCGAGCATGACCAAGAGGTGTTCTGACTGAGGATGCTGATGGGTGAGGAGGCTGTACAAGGGTTCGGGATATTATTTTAGAGGAGTATCAGGTAAAAAATAAAATAAGCCGGTTAAAAAAATAAATGTCTATATAATAAAAAAAATAAAACACTTGGCAATTGAAAAATAATAATAATTAACTTCTGATAATAAATTAAATAATAAATAACGGTCCACTGCCAGATAATTTAAAGAAAGTCCAAAAAAGTCACAAAGAAAATCAGCACCACGTTGTCGCACTTTTTATACACACCAAACTTAAATTTGGCTAGGTAATTTTCGGGTTACCTCAAAGCCGCGGTGAGAAATTTAAATATTCATAAATTATTGTGGCACCGGCAACACTGACTAACCACGCGTAACCTTCCCATTGTTGACAGTCAGGTTACGGTGTTGTCAGTCAGTTTACTTTCGTGGTGCTACATCACTTCCCCCCAATGGCAGCGTCACTGAAGCGGACAGGAAGTCTGATGAGGCGTCCACGTCGTGACATCTTCACTGATGAAGGCTTGTCAGCTTCTGTGGCGGTGGTATTGTCACAAGGTTCTGCTTGAGGTGTTGGTATAGGTGGGTGGGTTGGTGTTGTGGTGGTAGTGCTGGTGAGGTCTTCCAGGATGTGGGCTGGTTTCAGTCGGTCTATTGTGACAGTCTTCTGCCCTGTGCCAAGACCGATGACAAAAGTCTTATCTCCTCTCTGGAGAACAGGATGCGGTCCAGTGTATGGCGGTGTGAGGGGCTTCCTGATGGCGTCGTCCCGCAGGAAGACATGTGAGCAGGTCTTTAAGTCCTTGGGAACAAAGGCTTGTGCTTGACTCGCCCTGTGTGGGGAGGGCTGCAGGCGCTTGAAGTTCTCACGAAGTTTGAAAAGGAAGCCCTGCGGCTCTTCGGGATGAGGGGTTGACTCTAATAGCTCTCCGGGTAGTCGTAAGGGCTGCCCATACGTCAACTCGGCAGCACTTGTGGAGTTGTCCTCCCTTAGTGCTGCTCTCAAGCCTAGGAGGACTGTGGGTAGCAGTTCTGTCCAAGAGTTTGAGTCGATAAGGTGTGCGGTGAGGGCAGTCTTCAGGGTCCTGTGCCATCTCTCCACAACTCCGTTGGACTGTGGGTGGTATGCTGTAGTTCTACAGCGACGCGAACCAAGTAAATTTAGGAGCCTGTTGAATTGTTCGCTTTCAAACTGGCGCCCTTGGTCGGTTGTGATCCGTGCAGGGACCCCGAATCTACAGATCCATGTCCTGTAGAAAGCTGAAGCAACTGTTGTTGCGGAGATGTCCTCGAGGGGCTCTGCTTCGGGCCAGCGTGAATACCTATCCGCCATGGTAAGGCAATAGCGCTTTCCATCCGATGGCGGCAAGGGTCCGACTATATCCACGTGGACATGCTCGAATCTGCCGGCTGGAGCGAAGGTACCTGGAGGTGTTACGGTGTGCCGGTGTATCTTTGAGCGCTGGCAGGCGATGCAGCTCCTAGTCCAGATCGCAAGGTCCGCTTGCATACTTGGCCAGAAATACCTTTGCGACACCAGTCGGCGAGTCCCACGAACGCCAGGGTGGCTGAGGCTATGAAGCTTTTTAAAAATTTCCTGACGGAGTGTTGGTGGTACATACGGTCGGGCTTTAGCTGTAGATACGTCACATAAAAGTGGCTTGTCGAAATGCGGGAGCTCGATCAGCTTCAACTGCAGATTCGGGTTCTGAAGAAGCTCTGGAATCAACGGGTCTTCCTGCTGAGCCTGGATGATGCTCCCCATATCGTCAGGACTGTCTATTGCCTCCAACCGTGAAAGTGTATCCGCTACCTTGTTTTCAGCCCCAGAGACATGACGAATGTCGCTAGTGAACTGGCTAATGAAGTTCGTGTAGCGAATTCTCATGGGTGTTGCAGTCTCGGGCTTCTGGTATAGGGCATACACGAGCGGCTTGTGGTCCGTCAGTATGCTGAACATGCGACCTTCGATGCATGGCCTGAAGTGCTTGACGGCGCTGTAGATGGCAGTGAGCTCGCGGTCGTAGGCAGAGTATCGCTGCTGTGCTGATGTTAGGGCCCTCGAGAAGAAACCAAGAGGTCGCCAGTGGTCTCCCACACGCTGTTGGAGGACAGCCCCAACCGCGGAGTTAGATGCATTGCAAGCTAGGGTCAATTCGGCGTCTGAAGAGGGGTGTGCTAACGTTACAGCATCCTTAATGTCTCGTTGGCATCGGGCGAAGGCTTCCTCTGCTTCCGGGGTCCATGGGACGGGGGTGCTGTCGTTCTTCTTGCTGTTGCCGATTAGGGCATGAAGAATGCGCTGTACTTCTGCTGCTTTAGGGAGGCATCTTCGATAAAAGTTTACCATCCCTAAAAATCGTCGGAGATGACCCTTGGTGGTAGGACGAGGGAATTCAGCGATTTGGTCCGCCTTGCTCGGAAGAGGTTTAATGCCTTGGGAGTTTACAAGGAAGCCTAAAAACTCGACTTCGGACTTGCAAAACTCCGACTTGAGCGGGTTGATGGTAAACCCATGCTGATTTAGCCGTCTGAAAACTTCTTCCAGATGTGTGCGATGCTCTTCCTCTGTGGTTGACGCTACCAGTATGTCGTCGAGGTAGACAAAAACATACGGCAGAGCGAGGATGCTGTCCATTAGGCGCTGGAATGTTTGCGCAGCATTTTTTAGTCCGAAGCACATCACCAAGAATTCGAAGAGACCGAAAGGGGTGATCACTGCAGTTTTCGGGATGTCTTCTTCCGCCACCGGCACTTGGTATTAAGCACGGTTGAGGTCGATCTTACTGAAGATTGTCTTCCCAAAAAGATTGGTGTTGAGGGCTTGTATGTTGGGTACACTGTACCTGTCAGGCAAAGTCTGGGCAATGAGTCGGCGGTAGTCCCCACAGAAACGCAACGTGCCGTCTTTCTTCGAAACGATGTGGAGAGAGCTTGCCCAAGGACTGCTGGATGGTCTGCAGATACCCTCATCGACCATCTTCAGGAATTCTTCCCTGGCAGCGTTGTAACGATCAGGTGGAAGACGTCTAGCTTTCGATGTTACCGGTGGTCCCTTTGTCTCAATGAAGTGCTTGATGGGATGCTTCGGCTCCTGCGGTACAGCAGATGGGCGTGTGATGGACGGGTATTTCCGTAAGAGCTCGTAATACCACTCACCGCAAGGTACTGCGAATACGGAAGGTGTGGTGTTATGTTTGAGGCTGCCTCTGGAAGTTAGACCGGTCTGCGAGTCCACTAGCCGTCGTCCCTTAAGGTCGACTAAGATGTGATGGTGGAAGAGGAAGTCCGCTCCGATGATCGGGTTGCTGACGTCGGCCAAGATGAAGGACCAACGAAGTAGGCGTCGAAGTCCGACGTTGAGGGTCTTCTTGACTTCCCCGTAAGTCTTTATTGTGGTGCCGTTGGCTGCAAAAAGGGTGAAGTTGGCGGGGTGGTTTCGCTCTCGTCGCCGTGCTGGGAAGACGGATACGGCTGCACCGGTGTCAACCAAATATCTTTCCCCAGAATCCTTGTCTGTGATGAATAATCGGCGGTGATTGATATCAGCGACGGAGTCCGCCTTCTCAGTCGCTGCGATTAGTTTCCCTTCTGCGACGTACTCTTCCAGCTGCACGGTTGTCGGCATTTACGGGCGTTTTCTTTGAAGCGGTGGTGGTAGTAGCACAAAGTTCTACCTATGCTTCTCGAGCGGCTGCGCTCCCGCCCTCGTGATCTGCTTCCTCGATCGCGAGCTATTTGGTTTTTGAGCTCGCTGATCTACAGGGCCAACTTCTGCATCCTCTCCTCGAGCTGGGAAACGGAGGTAGAGGAACGTGTGTGTGGTTGTGTGGACTGAGAGGTCACCTGGCTAACACTTGGCTCGTAGATCTCGGCGATTCGGTCGGCAATCTCGGCTAGCTTGTCTACGGACTGCTCTGTTGTCACCGCTAGTGTAGCCTGCATTCGTTCTGGCAGGGCCTTAAGCCACATGGTACGCAGCAATTCTGTGGAAACTGAAGCTCCTGCGAGCCTTTTCAATTCGTTCAAAAACTGGGAAGGGCGCTCTCCGTCTGCGAGACGCTTATCTTCTAAAAGCCGTCTTATGCGGAGGTTTTCCGACTCGGCGTACGTCGAAATTAGTCGACACTTGAGTGCTTCGTAAGGATCTGCGGGAGGATTTTTAACCAAGCCCGAAACCTGTCTCAACACTTCGAACTCCAAGTTGGCCACCACCATTTGAAATTTTATTCGCGAACTCAAAATTTTGGAGGTCGCAAATACGGCGTCGGCCTGGCAAAACCATAATTCTGGGTCTGCTCTCCAGAATGGGGGAATTCTGATATTAGCCCCAGGCCCAGTTGCACTAACCTGAGTTTCCTCTGTCTGCATTTCTTCTTTCTTTTCGTCTTCACTCATCACGTCGGGGTCACCACTTTAGAGGAGTATCAGGTAAAAAATAAAATAAGCCGGTTAAAAAAATAAATGTCTATATAATAAAAAAAATAAAACACTTGGCAATTGAAAAATAATAATAATTAACTTCTGATAATAAATTAAATAATAAATAACGGTCCACTGCCAGATAATTTAAAGAAAGTCCAAAAAAGTCACACAGAAAATCAGCACCACGTTGTCGCACTTTTTATACACACCAAACTTAAATTTGGCTAGGTAATTTTCGGGTTACCTCAAAGCCGCGGTAAGAAATTTAAATATTCATAAAATATTGTGGCACCGGCAACACTGACTAACCCTACGTAACCTTCCCATTGTTGACAGTCAGGTTACGGTGTTGTCAGTCAGTTTACTTTCGTGGTGCTACATCATTACCTCGGATGGACCATCACCAGGTACAGATTAAACTCTACGAGGGATAAAAGTCACAGTTTATTTCTAGTGATTCAAGGTCATCTTAGTTGAAATAAACTGCATATGAAAATAATATATGAAATAGATACAGTACGGTAACAGCTCACCTGTTATCGTCCTGGCAACGCATACTGCCTTTAAAAATATTAAAAAATTGAATATCAAAAAATCCTTTCTTAGCTAGTGTTTACATGCTAAAGGGAGTGTCCATGCAAAATTTCAATATTTTCTGTCGTGTGGTTTGGGCTCGGCGATGATAGGTCAGGGAGTGAGTGAGTAGTATTTGACAGATATATAGTTGATTTTCTGATTGTAAATATAAAAATTCATAAAATATTTTAAACAGGCAAATTAAATGAACAGGTTGTATTCTGACAATCCCACATCACTTTTAAAAATAAACCTTCTAATGATTGTTTCATTGCGCGGTTTTACACACTCCATAAAAATTTGCTACTATACAAAGTTATTATATTTTAATTGTAATTAAAATAACCTACTAGAGATTTGTAAGATATTTCCCTGCAGAGCTGTTAATTGTAATTCCGGCTCTTGTTGAATATTAAACTCTATATTTCCTTTCTGGAATAATGCGTTTTCCCTCCGGTGTTTTATAAAGCTGTCCTCGGAATTTTAACTACCATCGCTACGCTATTTCATACAAAAGTAAAGAAGTTCCGTTACAGAAACACCATGTCATAAAATCCAAGAGTCGCTCACTTTCATATCACTTCAGAAAGTCCTTCTTGAACATTTAAAACAAGAAGTGTTTTTCTCCCCTGGGAAAAACATCCCCAAAAATGGCCAACTTAGGGAAGTAAATTCTATAACTTCGTCACATCAATTATTCAAAAGGTTAGAACATTTTTAGTTTTGCTGTCCCATTCCCTTCTACACAAACTGAAAAAGTTTCCATTATTGGACTGCACTTGAGTATATGAGGATATTCTGGTTAAAATAAGTAAACGAATTGTTCTGTATATTATCTTCGTCAGGGAATGATAAGAGTTCTTTAGTTTGGAAGAGATTACTAGGTCAATGTTATTGTTTGCTAATTTTAGCGCGGTTACTCCCTACCTCCATAGGGAGAACCCGCATATGAGGATGACCTCACGACGCAATCCGGAAGTGCCGACTAGAAACTTTCTCGTTTCAGACCCCATAGATCACGAAAATATAGGTGGCTCAAATTTGTAAATATATATGTATATATTTATATATATGCTTGTCTGTTAACGCTCTAGCAAGCTCAAAAATGGCCCGATTTTGATGAAATTTGGTACAAAAATCTGTCTTCTAATTTGAAAGGTCAAGTTCGTTAACCAGCAGAATTCTCCCGCGGGAAGATAGTATATGGGGCGAAATTCGCGCAAAAAAATCGTAACGCTTACGTTTTTGAGTTTATATGCTTGCAGGTACTTGTTTTATAAGTTTCTTAACATAGGAAAACGAATGAAACCGATATATGTAACCGTTTTTGAGAAAAGTGGAATCAATGTTTTTGTAAGTCATTATTTTTTTGTGGGTACTTAGAATGAAGCACATATTTACAGTTGATTATTAAAGTGAAATGAATTTGCTAGTAAAACAAGGAACTTAAAATGACAACGAATTTTTTGTTTGGAATAGAGCCTGCTGAGCAGTATTCGTAGAGTGATTACGTTTTTAGTACATAATTGTATTGACTTATTCAGCCTTCCTCAAGAATGAGGATTTAGAATTATCCGCTTATGTGTAAGTTGGCTACTGTGAGTTTCCTGTCATTTGAGATGCCTAATCTACTCCACTTCTTTGAGATGTACGGAACCGCGCTATGATGACGCAGTTCCTGCGTATGGTATCATCCTTAGATACCAGAGTTTTTTTTTGTCACGAAACTTGGTATGTAGTCTTCCCCTAGCAACCGATTGAACGAGTTCGTTAACCATCAAAATCGGTCCATCTGGAGGGGAGGTTTACTCCGGAGCCAAAGTAGTTATTTGCCAATACCAGTCGTAATTTTTGTCATATTTCAACGAAACTCGGTATTCGTTGTGGTCATCAAGAGAGAAAAACGTGTTGTTACAATAAACTAAATCGGCTCATTAGAAGGGTGGGCTTACTCTGGACCGAAATTACTAATTTACTCATATTTGTCGTGATTACTGGTTTATTGTAACGAAATTCGTTATATGACGTGGGTATCTAATGAGATAGACGTGTTGTTAAAATGAACTAAATCGGTCTATCGGAAGAGGCGGAGGGGTACCTTGTTTGAGTAGAATTCACCCGCCAAAACGTAGTTTGGTAAAGCAGGGGGTTCTTTCTGACTTCTGCCACTAGGCGCGCTGTATCTCTTTCCTGCTTTAATATTGCAAGTGGTTCTCTTTTTACATGGGGACTATTTCATTATTTAACAAGTTCAATAGACAAATATGTTAAGTTTTGTATATTTATTAAGTAGTGTGGTTCCACGAATACACAAAATTGTGGAAGGAAACTAATTACTTTTTCTTCTTTCCGTTCCTCCATGTGCCTTTCAGCGTGGACGAGCCTCTAGCCTTTGGACCCATCCATACCGGTCCCTAGCGAGCGCCATCATGCTTGGTAATGTTTTTCCTCGGGCCTGTCCAAGTCTGGATATATAGTCAGCATATGACATGCGAGGTCGTCCTCTTGGTCTTTTCCCAGTTGGCAGCTTCCAGTCTTATCTTGTCGGCCATTTCTCCAACCATAGGTGTGAGAGCAGCCCCGATACTGGACACTAATTCCTCTATCGGGGTCCGGGTGGGCGCCACAGCAAAATTCAGTGTAGCTTGTGCAGTAACCGGACACTCCTGAGGATGGAATTCGAGCAGATGACCAAGGATCTTGTCAGCAATGGTTACGATCAAAAATTAATTTCGCGAACCATCAAGGATGTGGAAAGCCGACACAAGGAGGAAAACAGCCGGACAGACACAAAACAAAGAACCAGAATCTCCTTGCCTTACGTCAGCGGTGTCAGTGAGAGGCTGGGCAGACTCTTCAGAAAAGAGGAGATAGATGTCGCCTTCAAGCCTCTTAACAAGATAGGGGATTGCCTCGGGAAGAGTAAAGATAAGCAGCGGTTGCAAGACCAGGGTGTCTACCTTCTACCGTGCGACTGTGGGAAGGTGTATGTAGGTCAAACAGGTAAGAAGGTGGCCACCCGGATCGGACAACACGCTGCTGACTACAGGATGGGGCGCACCAAAACTTCTGCGGTGGCAACACACGGAGAAGAGTGCCCCAGGCAAGTATTATTCGACCGAGCCAAGACACTAGCCAAGGAAACCAGCTTGACAAGGAGACTAATTAGAGAAGCCATCGAAATACATAAGCATCCGGTAAACTTCAATAGGGAAGATGGCCTCATCCTACCGGCCCATCCTTAAGAAGATAGAGGAGAAAACAGGGACTCAAGACGACCAGCGCCCCACACGGACCACTGACGAACTACAGACGACGGACGAACGACGAAGACAGCCCTTGAGCCCTATTGGCCCACGGACCCTCTACACCATTGGCCCGCATAGTCTACGAAACAGGGCTATAAAGGAGGGAAAATCCGGGAAAAATTCATTCCCTTGATAACCACCGAGGCCTGAAAGAAGTCGGAGATGAACCCGACGAAATATTGCGATGGAGAGAGGAGCGACACCGCTGGAGAAAGAAGCCGTTCCATACATACATGTGATACCCAGCGATGCAATTTAAAACAAAATATATATATATATATATATATATATATATATATATATATATATATATATATGTTGTTTTTCAAGTTCAAGACATATATATATATATATATATATATATATATATATATATATATATATATATATATATGTCTGTTAACACGATAGCGGCCAGAGTTTTTGTTTTTTCTTCACGAAACGTAGTATATAGCGTTCAATTAGCAAACGGTTGAACGAGTTCGTTAACCACCAAAATCGGTCCACCAGACGGGGGGTTTACTCCGAACCCAAAACACTAATTTGACCATACCAGCCGTAATATTGGTTATATTTCAACGAAACTTGGTATTCGTAGTGGTAATCTAAAGAGAAAAGTGAGATGTAAAAATAAACTAAATCGGTTCATTAGAAGGGGGGTTTACTTCGGACCCACAATACCAATTTGCCACTACCAGCCGTGATTTTTGTTATATTTCGACGAAACTCGGTATTTGTAGTGGTAATCTACAGGTTGTAAAAATAAACTAAATCGGTTAATTAGGAGGGGGGGGGGGGGGTTACTCCGGACCCAAATTACTAATATACTCATACCGGTCGTAATTTCTGCTGTATTGTAACGAAACGCGGTTTACGAAACGGGGGTTTACTTTTTAATATATTTCAATAGAATTAGCTTGCCATACGTAGGCTCGCAAGGCCGCCGCAAGGAGCGCTATCTCTCACTAGAGGGACTGTATCCTGTTCCTGCGTCAGATCAAAAGACGAAAATATTAAGTTTTTAGTATTTATTAAGTAGTGTAGTAAACATAACTCTGGAAGCAAATTAATAATTGAACAGTTACTCATTACAAAATTAATTACTATTCATGTTTTTATTTTATTTATGTAGGATATTTTAAGCAAATCGTTCTGGAAACCAGTCTACACTACCCAAATTCTGAGGAAAGTGTTTAGTTATGCAGCTCTTGCGTGACGGACTTTTTATATAGTTTTATGAGGATGGCCCTGAGGCCGAAACGTCATGTAATAAAATTTCATTAGCTGATAAAAAAAAATGGCTGAGGTGAGGATCAAATGTAAATTATATTGGAAATATATAAATTGTTTATATTTTTTAAATTATAAATCAACGTTTAGCATACATTGCGGGTAATTTCTGTAAGCAGGAAGGAAACCTTAAATTTAACGCTAAATGTGTTGTTTCTGGTGGTTATATCATTTGCGGTTCATATTTTTATTGTTTAGCTACCTACGGCAATACCCCTTATTAATTAACATCTATTATGTACACAATATTGTGCCCGATAATGTCCAATCCCAGTTTTTCCAGTCCGTCACTATGTGTTTGATTTGACCATTACAAATGCTGCCTAGTAGTTCGTCTCTAGCCCTGATTAAATGGAATGGAACGAGTGAAGAATGGCCTATTCGCATCCTAGTAATGACCACTTATCCTCTTCTCCCTGCTTGATTTCTCCATGACCGGGCATTCACGGTCTACTTTAGTTCGCTTAATTTGTTTTCGTTCATATGTGAAATTTCGTTTTTTCATTTGATTTTTTAATAAATTGGTAAATTAATTACCGCTAACAAAAAGTGCTTGCCACTCTTAATTACGTAGGACGATAAACGATGAGATACAGAACTCCATGAAAAAATAGTTTACACATTGGCTGCAATGCGAAGAACTACAACTGCTTTACCACCAGTATATGGCACACAGCAATGTTTCCATTGGTCCAATGCAACACGTATAGTTCGAAAACAGTCATGGACAATTCGTTTGACATTAAAAAATAACGAAGTATATTTTGAAATATTAAGTACAAAGGGGTCGTATGGGATTCATTATAATCTTATATATATATATATATATATATATATATATATATATATATATATATCTTCCTTTAAGTATCATTTGGAATTACTAGGAAGATGTGAAAGTAGTGAATGTGTGGTAGTAGTCGAAGAGCCGGTTACCGCACTTCATGAAGTGTTTTATGCACCTTGAAATTTTGCTAAAATATATCTCTTGAGTAAATAAGTAGGTAAATATGTGTTGGCTAGGCTTACCGTGGAACACCAGGTACTGCGCATAGGGGAATGGCGCAAAAAAATATTTCCCAAGAATAGAGTTTTATTCAGAAGCCAACTCTCTTTAATGTAAAATTAATACTATTTTACAATGAATAATACATAAGGCAGACTCTTTTAGGGGGGATAAAATGTCAAAAAAAAAAAAAGAAGAAGAAAAAAAAAGTTGTTTTTATTCTAATATTAAATGAGAGTTTTATTCGCGCTGCCATTTTAACCGGGGCAGCTGTAAAAGATCATGTGAGCAAGAGTCAATGAGAGTGCAGGGAATAACCACAACTGCGCGGCCCTGTTATACACTTTTATTGAGGTTACATGCAGTCTATCAAAGGCAACAATTATTTTCATGTTTCCTGATAATTAAACCCCACAAAAGTGTCTGCCCTTTTGTAATTATTTTCAATTGTGTTTATTGAAGACGCTGTTTAAATCGCTGCGTGAATAAAGAACTTCATTTAATATTAAAAATTAAAACTAGGTACTTTGGTTTTTTTAACTACATTTTAACCCTCTTAAAATTATCTACTTTATTTATTAATCATTGTGAAATTGCCTTAATTTGCAATTTTTTTTACATTAATGATAGTTGGCTTCTGAATAAAACACTATTCTTGGGAAATATTCTTTTACACGTTTCCCTTATGCGCAGTACGTGGTGTCCCACGGTGAGTCCAGCCAACACATATGCGCAGAACGTGGTGTCCCACGGTGAGTCCAGCCAACACATATGCGCAGTACGTGGTGTCCCACGGTGAGTCCAGCCAACACATATGCGCAGTACGTGGTGTCCCACGGTGAGTCCAGCCAACACATATGCGCAGTACGTGGTGTCCCACGGTGAGTCCAGCCAACACATATGCGCAGTACGTGGTGTCCCACGGTGAGTCCAGCCAACACATATTTACCTTCTTATCTACCCAAGAGGTACATTATAGCAAAATTTCAAGCTGCATGAAACACTTTATGAAAAGTGTTTTACCAGCTCTCCGACTATAAGTAAATGCTTGTGGTTTTGCAGGAGACTGACAATGCTCCTCATAAACCAGAACTACATTCCTGAGAGACACCTTCCGCCATTATTGACTAGCATTCCACAAATACCAGTTCTTCTATAATATATTATTACTGTCAAGTTAGTAAACTTTCATGGTACATCTTGGTTTCATTTTATACTAACTCTTTTTTTATCATTTAATACAAATGATGTTCTAATGAATTTTATTAATTAATATTGTATATTTTTTTTGCTTACAGACAATGCTACGACGGTGTACTGTGAGCTGTACATCAGAAGTTTTGGATCAATCAGTCCCGTGACTATGGTTAGTTTATTATCACATAATACATAATACAACAAAATCTTTAGTAACCATACAATCAATAGTTTGTTCATGAGCCTTAATCACATACGGAAATAATATTTTCTATTTTATTAATTATGTTAATACAATTTATGTCTTTATGTGTTGTAATATTTATGTGTTTTAAGTATTTTGTTGGCGTATACAGAGATTAATTTAGTAAATCATTTTTTACGTCCTCCAATGTCTTGTTACTCATTTTTTAAAGTATCATAAAGCGGAAAGGATAATGTTTATTGGGTGATGCGGGTTTGAGTCAGCGTATTATGCATATCAAATGATTTTTCATCAAGGGAATACGCGTTTTATGTGAATCTATTTTCCCGCTTTTCAAAATCCATCTCCCTATCAAGTGCCACCCCCACCCACTCTCTCCACCGAGGCGACTCAAAAGACATTGGCCTAGAGATCAAAATCCACAAACAAGCAGCCGATACAGCTGTCCTGCAAGTTAAATTCTCCGGTTGTGTTACAGCCATATTAATACTACCTTCTCTGAGCAATAGGTAAATGAAAAACGTCCAGTTACTTCATAAAAGTTTATAGCGGAGTCAGCCCTCAGCAGTGAAGCTGAGCTCATTCTAGCTCTGAGGATGGTAGCAGAAGCTACCGAAAGGGCTCAGCTTGGAAAATAAACTTTTGTGAAGGAACTGGACGGTTTTCAATTTACCTAAAGATCTTCCTTCTCTGCCAGCAACCTCAAAATACTTTGATGCTTTTTCTCTGAGCAAAATCAACGTCTAATGGAGTAATGAGGGAAATTATTAGAAAGTACTAATTCTAATTAATTAAAACAAGAATGGAAGTTTGGAAACACTTGAAAATTATCATGAAGGATAGATAGTTAGTCGTCGAGGTAATAAGCGAAGATGGAATAGTTGGGATTCGGCTAAAGAAACCTCAATATGATTTTTGTAAAAAAATCTATATTCAGGCCATTTCGGCTACTCTTTGGTAGCCTTCGTCAGCAATGAAAGTGCCGGGAAGCAGAGGAAGACCAAAGTTAACACTTAAGTAACCATTGTGGAAGAGTAGCCGAAACGTCCTGAATATAGATTTTTTTACAAAAATCATATTGAGGTTTCTTTAGCCGAATCCCAACTATTCCATCTTCGTTTGAAAATTATAAATGCTTTGTGGTAATTGTGATATTGAACATAGATTTCTCCTGGAAGTAATAAATTAGAAGAAATTATTATTTAACTCGTAGGCTTCCACGGTCCGAGTCATTACAAGTATTATAGTCTGAGAATTCTCAGACTAAGCCCTGAGGAAGCTGGCAGTATGACTAGCGAAACGTCGGCAAAGAAGTTTGTGACACGGTCAACACCAGAAGGCTATAATACTTGAAATTATTATTTGTTAGAAATTATCCATTTACGAGATGATGAGAGTAACTTTTGCCTCTGAATGTTATTTGAAATCAGATTTACCTTCGGTCCATTTGTCGAACGATGACTGCTCTTCCAATATCCAATACCGATAGTTCTACTTCCCTTATCGAGTAGTTTTCTTCCCTCTTTAGTATAGCTTAAGCAGCTCAAAGAATGTTCTCCTAAGAGATTCAAACTCTGCTAAATGAGCCATGAAAAGTTTCCGATAAGGGGTTGTTTATTTTGAACTAAAACGGCTAAGGAAATACTCGATGTTTGTGCTTTGAAAACGGAGAAGGAGAATTTATCTAAACTTTTCCTGAGGATATTCCATGTAAAATTTAAAAAGTCCGTCACGCAGGAGCTGCATAACTAAGCAGTTTCCTCAGAATTTGGGTAGTGTAGATTGCTTTCCAGAACAATTTGCTTAAAATATCCTACATAAATAAAATAAAAAGATGAATAGTTCTCTTTTAAATTTGTAATGAGTAACCGATCAATTAATAATTTGCTTCCAGAGTTATGTTTACACATGGTACCTATTACACTACGTAATAAATACAAAAAACCTCATATTATCGTATTTTGATCTAACGCAGGAACAGGATACAGTCACTCTAGTGGTAGAAAGCGGTCCTTGCGGCGGCTTTGTGAACCTACGTCTGACGGGCTTTTCTATTGAAATATATTACAAATTAAACCCCCGCTTTCCGATTGACCGATTCAGCTCATTTTTACACTTCTTTCTCATGAGTTACCCACGACGTATATACCGTTTCGTTACAATACAGCAGAAATTACGACCGGTATGAGTATATTAAGAATTTGGGTCAGGAGTAAACCCCCCCCCCCCTTCTAATAAACCGATTTAGTTTATTTTTACAACACATATTTACCTGTAGATTACCACTACGAATAACGAGTTTCGTTGAAATATAACAAATATTACGGCTGACATAGTCAAATTAGTGTTTTGGGTTCGGGGTAAACCCCCCCTTCCGGTGGACCGACTTTGGTGGTTAACGAACTCGTTCAATCGTTTGCTAATTGAATGCTATATACCAAGTTTCGTGACGAAAAAACAAAAACTCTGGCCGCTATCGTGTTAACAGACACATATATATATATATATATATATATATATATATATATATATATATATATATATATATGCATATATATGTATATATAGATATATATAAATTTTAACGGGGGTCATTTTCGGTGTCTACTAGGTAGGATCGATAAAGATTTGAAGAAATTTTTCAAAAATTCCGTCATGAGTCCAACCTCAATAGCTACTTTCCTTCGGAGGAAAGTGCTAAAAGGTAAATAAACTACAAAGAGCATAGATTTCGAAATAATTACTATTTCTCCTACTGTCAAAAGCAATGTTCTTTCATTTTGCTATATTGACAAGTTTACATACATATATTCCTATTACTTACATATTTATAGTTAGTAAATTCTAATAAATCTTCTGTAGAAATTTGTTCGATATTATAAATTCTCATGACATTTAAATTAATAAAGCAAAAATTAATTAGAAACATCTTCTAGATGTACTAATAAATAATACTTTTTAATAATAGATTTTTATATTATTTATTAGTTGAATACCCGTGTTTCGTCACGGCAGATAAGTAGTTATTTTATTGCGTTAAATAATGAATGAATGAATGAATTTCTGTATTTTATAAGTAAATATTACAATTACAGGGGGTCTGGGAATGTTATTTACAAATTTACAAAATGCTGATAAATAAAATAAAATTCAAAGTAAATAGTGTCTGCATCCAGCAAAAAATAAAAAATAATCAAAACTTAGCCATATAAAGAAAAAAAAAATAGCAACACGAGTAATAATAACAAATAAATCCTTATTTTATAAACATACATGTTGTGTAAGAGCAACTTTACTACAGTGCTAAAATAAAATAAGAATAAAAATAAATAAAATAAATAAATAAAAAAGTAAATAAACAAACTCGAGCACAGAATAATCATAATTATTGGTTAATTATAAAAGCCCGTATCCTCATTACTTCCGTGATGAAGTAGAAGACACTGCTGCATTTGTTGGTTGTGATGTTGGTAAGGAACTGCTGTACTGCTTCTTCATCATTCCCAGGTGGAAGGTATTTCTTGATAAAGTGATTCCGAGGACTGCTGTACATAGGGCAACGGATTAATATGTGAGCTAGTGTTTCTGCTTCTTGAAGGTTGCAGATTGTACACTGTTCTTCGGTATTAATTAAGTATGAGCAGCCATTTATGTAAAACCGAATTTCCTTGTCCCCGCTGAGTCTTAGCTGGATTGTTGACCTTTTCTTATTCATCATCATATTGGTTTTGATGTATTCTTCTCCATAACCAAGAACGCTAATCAGACGGTAGAAGCTGCTGTAAGAGGAATTACATGCCCCTCCTATATCTTTACACAGTTGGTTATTTCTCCATTTTTCCAGAATATCCTCCTTGTGTAGCAATAACCAGGTGTAGCTTGCTCTCGAAAAGACATCCTCATAGCCAATTATTGCGTTAAATAATGTTACATTAAAATTACGATACTAAACAATTTTGTGCAGTTTATTATAGCACGGTTCCCGTCATACTATATGTTATTCAATGGGCGTTAAAATTTAAAAGTTTATGTTTCCAAAACGTTATTTGGAAACACCCATTATATTTGCGAGCATTACCAAGGTTATAGGCGAGGAGGCTGTGCAAGGTTTCCGGATATTATTGCCTCACCTAGAAAACTCTAAGGATAGGCTTACCATTCATCACGGTTTGACCGGGACTGTCCCGGTATTTTGCAATTGTTTCGGTGTCCCGCCCGGTTTTATCAATGTCCCGGAAAAGGCTGTAAGATGTAAAAAGTAATGAATTCATGTTTATAAGAATCTTTTATAAATCGGTTACTTTTCTACAATCAACATTTTTACTACTGCTCACAGTGTCAAAGATATGAGAAGTAATCTAACTGTAAAACGTTGGAACTACCTGCACAGCCCTGCCAGCTGCCAGACACTACTATTTGGCTGAGAGATTGTTTTAAGAAAATCAAGTAGCAAAAAAAGTTCCGTTCTTATTTTTAAGGTTTGGGTAGACTAACAGTTTAGGATCCTCCCTTCCCGTTAGTTGCTAGGCTTAAAACTCACCAACCATTTTGCTTATAATTTGTACTCTTTTTATCCCCCCCCCCTGGTATGCCCATCCCATATTAATGTGTCTCGGTTTAACTCTCCAAAAATATGGCAAGCCTATCTGACGGGGACAGGCAGAAAAGAAACGCAATTAAAACTCTATGAGGGACAGTTAATTTCTAGTAATTCAAGGTCTGCCATCATAGTTGAATTTAACCTCAATTAGAAATAAAACTATGAGATAGATAATGTAAGGTAACAGCTGTTCTTTATCGTCCTAGCAACGCAGGCTGCCTAGGCTTGCCTTCTCTTACCAACTCAATCTTTAAACCCCCCTAAAAATGCTTAAAAATACGAATGAAAAAAATCCTTTCTTATCGAGCGCCTACGTTATATAGGGAGTGTCCATGCAAAATTTCAAAATTTTCTGTCGAGCGGTTTGGGCTGGGCGTTGATAGATGAGTGAGTGAGTGGTATTTGACAAATATATAGTAGATTTTAATAGTTTAGCGAAGAATGCTGATGAAAGAGGTCCTTGAAAAATGAAAACATTAAGAAATTATATGAATTATGTAAGTTTTGGGAAATGTTTAAGCAGTGTAAATAAAACGTAATTTAACATTTTAATGAATGTAACAAGTTCTTTATCCTACAGGTAGCATTTACATTTCTTTACTAAAGAATGATTCTGGTTTTTTGTATGTTGAAAACCATATGTGGTTTTGTCTATGCAATTAAATTTTGTCTTTCCAGTAACATTGTCTTAAATGTCGTATTGGAAACACAAAACTGTCCTATACACAAAATTGGAGACCCTTTCAACCAACATTCTACTACACACGAATTCATTATACCCGACTTTCTAACATTAGACTTTCTGAACCCCTTTCCAACCCTATTTGTCAAGTAGTGAGTCATAACTTATCCACCCGAACTTACCAGTTTATCATGTTTATCCACCCGAACTTACCAGTTTATCATGTTTATCCACCCGAACTTACCAGTTTATCATGCTTTTAATGTGCATGAACTTATCGCCTGACCTAAAACTTTACCCATTAAATATTTCCTATTTTTAAAATGAGAGTCCTAAGTTAGTTGGTATCAGAGATGGGCATAATTTTATTTATAAATACAAATACGAATTTATTCATACTTCATATATTTGTAAATACGAATATAAATAAATTCGTATTCATAAGTGAATATAATTTTATTCACAAATTTTCGTGCGAATACAAATAAATTCACAGAAAAAATTGTAAATAATCACAAAAAATGTGAATATTTCCAAAAAAAATCACATTAAAATATACGAATAAAAATTTATTCATATTATAATTTGGAATAAAAATTTATTCACAATAAAATTCGCAAATAAATTATGAATTTATTCGTATTAAGATGAAAAATTAAAAAAAAAATTAATTAAAAAAAAAAATTTCCTTAATGGGCCACTGCAGCATGGCTGGTGGTTCCGCGGCGGACTCGGGGTGAAAAAAAATGTAGGCGCTAATAACCTAGACGCCATTCAAAAAAAAAAAAAAAAAAAAAAAAAAAAAAAAATCTTTCGTAATATCATCTTAATACGAATAAATTCATAATTTATTTGCGAATTTTATTGTGAATAAATTTTTATTCACAAATTATAATGTGAATAAATTTGTATTCGTATATTTTAATGTGCTTTTTTTGTAATCACTTAATTTTTTGTAAATATTCTCATTTTTTGTAATTATTTACAATTTTTTCTGTGAATTTATTTGTATTCGCAGGAAAATTAAAATTTTATTTGTATTTTTATATTTAATATACGTGAATAAAAATAAATTCGTATTCATGCTTATGAATACGAATTTATTTATATTAGTATTCACAAATACATGAAGTACGAAAAATGCGTATTTTTATTTATAAATAAAATTTTTCCCATGTCTAGTTGGTATTGTATCAAAATTACAAAATTACTCCAGACCCACAATACCACTTCCAGCCGTAATTTTTGGTATATTTTCACGAAAATCAGTATTTGTAGGGGTGATGTACAGATAAAAATGTGTTGTAAAAATAAACAAAATCAGTTTATTTGGAGTGGGGGGGGGGGTTACTCCGTATCCAAATTACTAATATACTCATACCGGTCGTAATTCCTGCTGTATTGTAACGAAACGAGGTCGTGGGTAACTCATGAGAAAGAAGTGTTGTAAAAATGAGCTGAATCGGTCAATCAGAAAGGGGGGTTTACTTTGTAACATATATCAATAGCAAAGCCCGCCAGGCGTAGGTTCACAAAGCTGCCGCAAGGAGCGCTATCTCCCACTAGATTGACTGTATCCTGTTCCTGCGTTCGATCAAAATACGAAAATATGAAGTGTTTTCTATTTATTAAGTAGTGTAGTAGGTACCATGTGTAAACATAACTCTGGAAGCAAATTAATTACGAAATTAATAATTTAACAGTTACTCATTACAAAAGTAAAAGAGAGCCATTCATGTTTTTTATTTTATTTAAGGAAATTAAATAAAAATAAAAGCTTTTTAAGCAAATTATTTAGTAATGCAGTCTACACTACCCAATTTCTGAGGAAAGTGCATAGTTATGCAGCTCCTGCGTGACGGACTTTTTATTATGAGAGATATTTAATTTCAAGTCAAAAGTTATAATCATCATATTTCATATGTTTAGAGGAATCCATAATAAATAAATAAACAAAATAAAAACATTTAGAAATATTTATATTGATGTATAAAAATGCAAATAAAAAAACGTCTTTTACTATTTGGTTTTAATATTTTTATTGATACTGACTGAAGGTAGCCCAAATATAGGGGCCATTGTTTAACATTTAAAAAAAAATATATTTATCATAAAAAATAAAAATGAAATATTATTGAATAAATATATTCATTGTCATTACAGAGAATCACTATTAGCTCATTGTCATTATCAAGAATCACTATTAGTTCCAAAAACTATCAATTCACAAAATCAATGTTTAATGTCTCATTATTTAAAGAATATTTTGCGCCTATTTATAAAATGTAGATATGTTAACGTTTACACACAAATATTTCAGATTCTTATTATATTGTACATCAGAAAATGTTTATTAGAAATTTGAATTGCCTAAGTTAGTGTGCCTAACTCAATATATAACAATAAAGTAAGCAAATAACTTCATTGCGGGCTTGTTCATCCTATAAATAAATAATGTTTCGATTATTCGTAAAAACTCAAATAAATTGTATATTTTATCGCAAATGAAATTTAAGCAGAAAGAATGTATACAGTAATAGGATATATTTTATATCAAAGGACATTCAACTAATTCAAAGGGAAGGTAGTTATTTTCAAAAGGTAGTTTTTTTCTATTGCGTTCAACAGCAAAATAAGTATTTTAATAAAAAGTCCGACTCGCAGGAACTGCGTCATCTTAGCGCGGTTCCAGTTTTTTTTTTTTTTTTTTTACGGCACATCTACATCTAGGTCATTAGCGCCGACATCCAGGGTGTAGCGAGGAATTTCACCAGCGAGCCGTGGGATGATAAAATTCCTGCCGGAGGTTGGGAATCGAACCCACCATCTCCCGCTTATGAATCCAAGGCGCTAGCCATTAGACCACGGGAGACCCCGGTTCCTGTTCATATCCCTATTCTCATTTGAAAAGCATAGAATAGAAACAGATAATATTTTCCTCGGCCTTTGTTCAAAGGGTTTTATGGCTATACCTGGGGTCAGGTCCGCAAGACCCTAGAATCCTCTTCTACCGATACTTCATTTCATACGTTTCAATGAATTGGAAAATGTCAAATATTTTCACACATTCCTGTGTTCTTTTACTATAGTAATAATTCTACAGATAAAATCAATTAAAAAATAAAATAAAAAAACCAACAGCATAAAGGCAATTGAAAATATTCAAAAGACGTCAACGAATCTTTTTCTCTTGGCAAGCTATATTTCTAACAATGAATTGTTTTTCTTATTTTGCCTAATCTGTTTTATTGTGAAATACATTATCCAACTATAAGCAATTAAAAAATAACAAGGAATAAAAACAGACAAAAAGAACAGTTCGAATAAGCAAAATCAATTACTTTAATGTTTTAAGCACTTATTTCTCCGATTGACATCGCCTAATCAAAACTTTCATCAGAACCTTTTTTGTAGAGCATTTAGTAAGCTTTCTAATGGTATTCTTTCGTTTACCAAATTCTTAACCTTTTTCGAGATATTAAGGAAAATATACAAAGTTACCAAAACTTTTTATGTCTGTTAATAAAATATTTTATTCTAACCCTTCCTTAACTCCAAACGTAACCAAAATTTCAACATATTAGTTTTAATGAAAGTAGAACATGCAGAAAATGTTTCAACTGAATCCCATGCTTCTAAGTACCCAAACCAAAAACGGTATTCAAAAACTATTTTTCCAATTTTCTCGAAAACGGTTAAAGCTATCGCCTTGAAAATGGTTTAATTCGTTTTCCTAGCCCAAGAAGCCTATAAAAAGAGTACTTACAAGCTTATGAACTCAAAAACGTAAGCGTTACGATTTTTTCTGCGCGAATTTCGCCCCAAACTCCATCTTCCAGTGGGCGGATTTTGCTGGTTAACGAACTTGACCTTTCATATTGGACGACTGATTTTTGTACCAAATTTCATCAAAATCGGACCATTCGTCTTCGACCTGAAACCATTCGTCTGACCATTTGTCTGTTCGAGAGAGCGAACAGACAAATATATATATATATATATATATATATATATATATATATATACAAATTTGAACCACCGTTATTTTCGGTCTCTAGGGGTTCTGAAACGCGAAATTTTCTTGTCGGCACTTCCGGATTGTTTCATTGTATCAACCTTATAAGCGGGGTTCCTCCCTATGGGGCAAAGAGGAACCGCGCTAAAAGGGGAAATTGATGGAGAAGATACCTGAAACAGAGAGGGGCATAATTTTATTTATAAATAAAAATACGAATTTATTCGTACTTCATATATTTGTAAATACGAATATAAATAAATTCGCAATCATAAGTGTGAACTCGAATTTATTTTTATTCACATATATTTAATATAAAAATATAATTAAAATTTTATTCGCAAATTTTCCTGCAAATACAAATAAATTCACAGACAAAATTGTAAATAATCACAAAAAATGTGAATATTTACAAAAAATCAAGTGATTACAAAAAAAAAAATCACATTAAAATATACGAATAAAAATTTATTCACATTATAATATGTGAATACAAATTTAGTCACAATAAAATTCGCAAATAAATTATGAATTTATTTGCATTAAGATATTACGAAAGTAATTAAAGGTGGGGGTCTTCCGTGGTCTAGTGGCTAGCGCCTTAGATTCATAAGTGGTAAGTAAAAAAAGTTATTGAAGGTATATTTTTTTTCCCTTGATGGCCCACTGCAGCATGTCTGGTGGTTCCGCGGCGGACTCGGGGTGGGGTATAAAAAAAAATCTAGGCGCTAATAACCTAGACGTTAAACGCCTTAAAAAAAAAAATGACCTTCAATAACTTTCGTAATCATATCTTAACACGAATAAATTCATTATTTATTTGTGAATAAATTTTTATTTACAAATTATAATGTGAATAAATTTGTATTCGTATATTTTAATGTGATTTTTTTTGTAATCACTTGATTTTTTGTAAATATTCACATTTTTTGTGATTATTTACAATTTTTTGTGTGAATTTATTTGTATTCGCATGAAAATTTGCGAATAAAATTTTATTTGTATTTTTGTATTGAATATATGTGAATAAAAATAAATTCGTATTCACACTTATGAATACGAATTTATTTATATTCGTATTCACAAATACATGAATAAATTCGTATTTTTATTTATAAATAACATTTTGCCCATCTCTGACTTGAAATAATGCTTTCCTAGAATAAAAGTTTAGAAGGGCGGAGTGGACAATTTCCGCTTAGAATACGATTAGTTTCCTGTGCATTTTGGGGGCTAAAATATTGCGTTTCTTTGGGATTTCACTTTACATTTTTAAAGTTGTCTAACTTTTTCCAGAAAGATCAATACAAAACAATATTTGTTTCTAAATTCTAACGCCATAAAATGACGCAGTTTCTCCTTGTCGGATTTTTTGTTATAAATTCTAAAATTGTACAGGATTTAGCTGGAAATATGTGAGATAATATTTTTTTTTCTGAGTAGGCCAACCCGACCCATTTCAACGCCGAGACAACAATGGCCAGGTTAGAGGTAGGAGAAATAAAATAAACTCTTGCGTGCTTTGGGGGAGAGAAAGCCCTCGGCATTCTGGAGGGATAAAGAGTGCGGGCTTTTAGGAGACAGCTTAGGGCCACTTTTATATTGGATGAGTGAGGATGCACGTCATGGGCGTATATAGAAAATAATTTTGGAGGGGGCTGGTAAAATTTCGGGGGGGGGGGGGGGCTGAGATCTTTTCCGATGTATGGAATACTAACAATTTAGATATTGGAAAAGTTTTTTACCGATCAACACAAAATTTTTGGGGGGGGGCTGCTTCCTAATGTGCCGTATGGTCATGAATCAGATACCTCTATAGTATCTGCCCCTCAGGGCCCTCGAGGCCTGTCACGGGACTGATTTATATATATATATATATATATATATGTATATATATATAAATTAAGTATAATTTTATTTATTTGGTTTTACATAAACTAAAAATTCAGTATTTTTCTCTCTATCTTGTACAAATAAAATTTAATTTAAGAAATAGTTAAACATATTAAAATATTACGTTTTTTTTCTATTTTATTTTGTACACGTTTATCTTTTTGAATAAGTGTAAAATAGTGAATATGTATGGGCTATCATCTGTCAATTCTTCATGCATGTCACGTTGTATGATGATTTTTTCTCGTTTTCTGTAGTCGGTTGTACGGTAATTTTCGTATTCTGTTCCTTACATTGTGATATGTCTGTGACTTATGTGGTATGAAACGTGGACCTTTCGTTTTATTATAATATTTTGATGTTGAAATGTATTACTAATAATAAAAATCAAGACGAGAAATAACACTCCTAAATTCTCATATAACTTTATTACTCCAATTTAACGTTTCGGATTACTAGTCGATCTTCAGGAATGCTAATTTCCAACTCAACTTCTCCTATCTGTAATTACAGCCAAATTTAACAAGTCATAATTAAAATAAATTTATTCCTATAATCAATTAAGCCCATAACTAAATAGATATAAGCAAAATTAATAAATTCTCACTCATGATTTAATGTTTATCTACATTATTGGGAGCTCTCGTTTGCGTCATAAGGTCGACCGTATGATTCCTTCCTTGTTAGTATTTAATAATTTTTGACCTTAGTAAAACCCCTTCGAGATGGTACGATTTTGCTAGTTGACGAACTCGTTTAATCGTTTATAAGAGTATGCTACATATCGTCGATACAAAAGAAAACTAACGAATATGAAAATCACCACTTTTCAGAGTGGAAAAGTATTCATTCATAACTTTTTTTTTGGACGGTCAAATATTGGGCAGATTTGACCTTTTGATAGTGAAATACTTTCTCTTTAATAGAGTTAAGTCAGATTGAAGAATTTGCCGTAAATAAGTCCAGGAGAAATTATTAAAGATGGACAATGAAAGATGCATTTTTTCATATTCGTTAGTTTGCTTTTGTATCGACGATATATTAATTAAAGGGTTAGTGCCAAGCAACATTATTAGGAAAACTTAACATTAGCTGCTGTACGTTGGATATTATGTGGAACTATCAGTTGAAATGGCAACTAGATTAAATATAGAAGTCCGTCACGCAGGAGCTGCATAACTAAGCACTTTCCTCAGAATTTCTGTAGTGTAGACTACATTACTGAATAATTTGCTGTAATAATAGATGATACTGTACTCCTTAATAAATAAACAAAAATTTCATATTCCGTCTTTTGATCTGACGCAGGAACAGGATACAGTCCCCCAAGTGGGAGATAGCGCTCCTCGCGGCGGATTTGGGAACCTACGTCTGGCGGGCTAATGAAACAGTGTTTAAAGTAAACCCTCCTTTCCAATAGACCGATTTACTTCATTTTTACAACACTTCTTTCCCATGAGATACCCACAACGTATGCCGCGTTTCGTTACAATACAGCAGAAATTGCGACCGGTATGAGTATATTAGTACTTTAGGTCCGGGGTAAACCCCCCCCCCCCCCTCCGAATAACCCGATTTAGTTTATTTTTCCAACCCATTTTCCTCTGTTGATTACCACCACGAATACCGAGTTTCGTTGAAATGTAACAAAAATTACGGCTGGTAGTGGCAAATTGGTAATGTGGGTCCGGAGTATACCTCCTCCCCTCCTCATGAACCGATTTAGTTTATTTTTACAAAGTATTTCTCTCTTTTGATCAACACAATGAATACCGAGTTTCGTTGAAATATAACAAAAACTACGGCTGGCATGGTCAAATTAGTGTTTTGGGTCCGGGGTAAACCCCCCCCCCCCCCTCCCGGTGGACCGATTTTGGTGGTTAACGAACTCGTTCAATCGTTTGCTAATTGAACGCTATATACCTCGTTTCGTGAAGAAAGAACAAAAACTCTGGCCGCTATCGTGTTAACAGATATATATATATATATATATATATATATATATATATATATATATATATATATATATATATATATATATATATAAATATATATTTTAACGGGGGTCATTTTCGGTGTCTACGAGGTAGGATCGATAAAGATTTGAAGAAATTTTTCAAAAATTCCGTCATGAGTCCAACCTCAATAGCTACTTTCCTTCGGAGGAAAGTGCTAAATGGGGTATTTGCATCATAGACTGATTGCCCACATAATATCCAACATATAGCAGCTACATTTAAGTTTTGTTAACATTTTTGCTTGGCACTATTTTGCCCCGAACCTTAAACTAAAAATTGGGTAGTTTTCGCTCTATTTTGTACAAATAAAATTTAATTTAAGAAATAGTTAAACATATTAAACTGTAACGTTTTTCCTATATTATTTTTTACATGTTTATCTTTTTTAATAAGTGTAAAATAGTGGTAAAAACAGTCCTCCACCCAAGAAGCAGACTCAAGACATGATATTAACTATGAATTCAAGAAATAGATTTCCTCTTAAATCAGACTTAAAGTACATTAACCTAAACAAGCAAATGGTCTCGTCTAAAAACATGATCTGATGATTATGATATAATACATAAGAGATAATGCACATTTATACAGACGGAACATGGCGTGTAACCGAAAAGTTTCTATAACAAATTTTAAATAACTTAGTGTGTGACATGCCGCACCATATGTAATTTGAAGATAAATAGGAGTGAATAAAGCTGTTACCAAATGCATACAACATCTTAGTCTTCAACTTAGGATCTACACAATATCTAAATGCTGTGCATATATATATATATATATATATATATATATATATATATATATATATATATATTAGCGAGAGCCATTTTCGATAAAATTTTGTGAAAATTTTTAAAAAATTCTTTCATGACTCACCTCAACAGCTATTACATAACTGGCGGTAACCTCAATAGCTACTAGATTTCTTCGAAAGCCCTAAAAGTGAGATGGGAATCCAGATATAACCTCAATAGCTACTAGATTTCTTCGAAAGCCCTAAAAGTGAGATGGGAATCCAGATATAACCTCAATAGCTACTAGATTTCTTCGAAAGCCCTAAAAGTGAGATGGGAATCCAGATATAACCTCAATAGCTACTAGATTTCTTCGAAAGCCCTAAAAGTGAGATGGGAATCCAGATATAACCTCAATAGCTACTAGATTTCTTCGAAAGCCCTAAAAGTGAGATGGGAATCCAGATATAACCTCAATAGCTACTAGATTTCTTCGAAAGCCCTAAAAGTGAGATGGGAATCCAGATAGAATTGGCTGAAACGTTTATGAAAATTTATCGATAAACTGTGGTATTAGATAAAGTCAAACTAAATCAATGAAGATGTTTAACTCTAGAATTTGTTGGAATTAAGAAAAAAATATGAATCTATTAAAAATGTGTAAAACAAAAAATTAATATAGCAATTAGCCTTGAAAGTTCTTTGTTGTTTGAAAGAAATAGAACGTTTAAGATTAAGCAGGGAAGTTTAGACTAATGACTCCTTTCTGGACTATGAAGAATCTTACAGCGGTAGTTTTAATAAGGAAGTTTTAGTTTGCAATAGTTAGTTTCAAAGAACTATTGCTACTTATCTCTTGAGGAAAACATTATTTTTCGGAATAGTTCCAAATTAGCAATATCAACTTCTTTGGCATAATCCCAGAAAAACAATTAGTCTTACTTATGTAAAGAAATATAGACACTTCTACATTTTCCTAAGACTCATTTTAGGAACTGTTAGTAAAGTTTAGCGTGTTTTATTGATATCTCTATAGAGTGGAATTCCGCTTGTGGCAACAACGATAAAAAGCGGGGAAAAAATCAATATCTACGGAATTAACCTAGAAACCTGGGGCTGGTCTCATTTGACTCAAAACATCAAAATACATCAAGGTCAACTATATTTATTGAAGTAAATTAAAGAGCTTATGGGAGCATTAAAAAATTTTGAGATTTTCGGAATAGGTTGAACTCATCAAAACAAGTTTCAACAAGTATTTTGAGTATATTAGTTTGGGTAAGTTTTTGAGTAAATTAGTTCAGGGTAAGTTTTGTTGAAGGAATACTTGGAAGTTTGTACCACGCTTCAAGCAGTCACATAAATAAATTTCATTTTAACTCATGAGAGCTCATGACTCAATGTTTGCACCTAAAATGAACTCGAATTAAAAGTGTTTTGACGTGGGGACGTGTATTATCTGTACCAATTGGGTAAACTAGATAGTGTAACAAACAAACAATCCTTTATTATTATTATCCTTTATATCCTTTCCATGATCCGTAACAGGCCACGAGGGCCATGAGAGCTAGATCCTATAGAGGTATTTGATTCATGACCATACGGCACGCTAGGAAGATAGTGTGGTCAGTACTATTCTCTGGCCACCTGATTTTCCCCTTGGCCGCTTCCACTGCTAGAGTCATTAGCACCTAAAATACCCTTTAATAAATTAATTAAAGGCTGGGTTGGCCTAGGGACGGTCAGGGAGGCCGAATTCAACCCATGAACGAAGACAATAGAAGAAAAAATCTTTAGTGCTTGCTCGGGATTTGAACTCAGGCCTCCAGCTTATTAGTCCAGTGCTCTACCACTGAGCTAACCTCGCCTCCCGGCCTAATAAACACTGATTTAAAAATGTATTTATGTAAAACTAAAAAAATCGATTAAATTGGCTTATGCAATATTCTAAAAAATCGATTAAATTGGCTTATGCAATATTCTAAAAAATCGATTAAATTTGCTTATGAGATATTCTAGAGTGCACATATTTACATTATTTTTTTTTCATCTCGGCCTTCGGATTTTCCAATCCGTTTAATTCAATTTGATAAATTGGCCTCTTCCTTTTAATTAATTATTTTATGTCGGGCTTCCACATGAATGATTCTCTGGAATCAGTGATTTAAATCAGTATTTTATGCATGCGTGTTTCATTAGGTTTCATTTAGGTCCGTATGATTGGTTCTAAAAGAAATAAAAAGAAGACACATTGAATAATAAAGTTGTTTACATTCAAAATGGTAATAAAACGTAAGCATTTTATTTAACATCATTACAGAAACCGCTGCGATATTTACGGTTTTCCAGGAACGCTACATGCAGTATTTACAGCTTAACAGAATTTATGTGTATCAAATATATATATATATATATATATATATATATATATATATATATATATATATACATATGCTTATTAAAAGGGACGTTTTTGCAATATATAATAATGTTTCATAAAAAAAAAAAGAAAAAAAAAGTCACTCCACTCAATCTATATGTATATTTATTCAACTCGAAAATAACCCAGTTAATGACAAAATTGATAAAGAAGTCTGATGTGTTTCTGTATTTTTTTAGTATTAGCTAATAATATATTAAAAATCTTGGGCTAAACAGTCAACGCCGGATTTCGAGAGCTTATCTAATTGTTAAAACTAAATTCTTTCGGATAACCAAATAACGCATCTGAAATGGCTCGATGAGATTAATGAAATTACTGAACTCAATCGGATTAAAAAATATTTGAATTGTTGCCCGCATATACGGGTCCCCTGTAGATAGATCTATACATAAAAAAATCAGGCGTTTGTCTGTCTCTCTGCTTGTCTGTGTGTTTGTTCCTTGTACAAATCCACATCGAGGTTGACCGATTTTGCCCAAGCTTGGCACACAGGTAGGTCTTATTACGGGGAGTGTCGTAGACTAGGCCAAAATCCTTTACGAGCTGTCTGCCTGTATGTTTGTTCCTTATACTAATCCACACCGTTTGACCGATTTTTACTAAACTTGCCACACGAGTTGATCTTAATACGGGGAGTGTCATAGGATAGGTCAAACCCGTCTAGAACTCACTGTTCGGGGATCACGGGTTCAAAACTGTGAATCCGAACAGTTACACATTTTAGTTATTAGATTTTAACAGAAATTATTTGGTTTCTAATTGATTTTTTGTCTGGTAAAAGCAGAAAGAAGGCATAGCATGGCACGTATACAAACACTTGTATAAAAATACACACACACACATATATATATATATATATATATATATATATATATATATATATATATATATATATATATATACATACATACAAAAACACATTAGATAAAGTTTGTTTTATTTCTTTATTGTAAGCATTTATCGCATCTTCGGCGATGAGAATTTCCCATAAGATTAATAAAGCTAATTCGGTTTTGAATAGAGAATTCCGTTCAATAAATCAGGAACTTGCAAACATTCCAAAGTCCTTCAAACTCTACTCGATGCTTATTAGATATCCACCAGTAATTCCATCAAGGATTTCGCTAATCCATCAGATTATTAATATCAAAACAGTTGGAACATTTTACAATTATTGCATTCCCATGATCCTATCCTCAAGCCACTTCATTTTAACTAGACATAATGAGCAGCTTATATTTTCCACTGGTTTTAGATTTAAAACAGTTCCGGTAGTCAGGTAATTAACTTTTTAGTATTAAAATATCAGAATTTAACGGACCTAAACTTAAATTTGTTTAGGAAGTCAAGGGATGGTTGGGATTCGGCCAGGTGAAAAAAAAAAAAAATCATACCTTCAAACACAAATCTATATTGGACGTTTAGGCTGCTGTTTGACGGCCTTCTTCGCCTAAAAATAGATATAAATAATTACAAGTGAGAATAATCAAACAATAAGAAGCCTTTTAGAAATCACGACAATAAATTTAGAAGCAATCGTTTTAGCACTTTCCTCCGAAGGAAAGTAGCTATTGAGGTTGGACTCATGACGGAATTTTTGAAAAATTTCTTCAAATCTTTATCGATCCTACCTAGTAGACAGCGAAAATGACCCCCGTTAAAATTTATATATATATATATATATATATATATATATATATATATGTGTCTGTTAACACGATAGCGGCCAGAGTTTTTGTTTTTTCGTCACGAAACTGGGTATATAGCATTCAATTAGCAAACGATTGAACGAGTTCGTTAGCCATCAAAGTCGGTCCACCGGAAGGGGGGGGGGGGGTTTACCCCGAACCCAAAACACTAATTTGACCATGTCAGCCGTAATATTTGTTATATTTCAACGAAACTTGGTATTCGTAGTGGTAATATAAAGAGAAAAGTGAGATATAAAAATGAACTAAATCGGATCATGAGAAGGGGGGGTTTACTCCGGACCCACAATACCAATTCGCCACTACCAGCCGTGATTTTTGGTATATTTTGACGAAACTCGGTATTCGTAGTGGTAATCTACAGGTAAATATATGTTGTAAAAATAAACTAAATCGGTTCATTAGAAGGGGGGGGGGGGTTTACTCCGGATCCAAATTCCTAATATACTCATACCGGTCGTAATTTCTGCTGTATTGTAACGAAACGCGGTATACGTCGTGGGTAACTCATGAGAAAGAAGTGTAAAAATGAGCTGAATCGGTCAATCGGAAAGCGGGGGTTTAATTTGTAATATATTTCAATAGAAAAGCCCGCCAGATGTAGGTTCACAAAGCCGCCGCAAGGAGCGCTTTCTACCACTAGAGTGACTGTATCCTGTTCCTGCGTTAGATCAAAATACGATAATATGAGGTTTTTTGCATTTATTACGTAGTTTAATAGGTACCATGTGTAAACATAACTCTGGAAGCAAATTAATAATTTATCAGTTACTCATTACAAATTTAAAAGAGAACTATTCATGTTTTTATTTTATTTATGTAGGATATTTTAAGCAAATTGTTCTGGAAAGCAGTCGTCACTACCCAAATTCTGAGGAAAGTGCTTAGTTATGCAGCTCCTGCGTGACGGATTTTCTTTTCTTTTTTTTTAAAATGCACTAAGATAGATAAGTAGTCATTGTACACAATGTGGTCGTCAGTAAGTATAATTATTAACAAAGGTTGGAAGTAAAACAAAATTCAGAGAAACATAAGCCAATAAGTAAACAGAAACAACTAGACACACGAGTAAACCAGTAACATCGTTTTCGTTTTATGTAATAGGAAAAACATATATTCTTTTTATATGAAAAATAGTTTATAATAATTAATACATTAATATTCCGTTCGCCCGTTAAGGCGCCTTAAGCTTCCTTCTCTTTGTGATTTAATACTAGCTGTTACCCAGTGTGCCATGCTACACCTACTTTCTGCCTATGACTCTCCCCGTATCAAGATCTACCTGTATACCCAGTTATGTCAAAATCGGTCGAACGGTGTGTTTGTTTATATGTGTTAAGTATGCTGGCTGAGGCCAGCACCACAGCAATTCTTTAAACAGCCAAAAGAAGCCAGCACCACAGCCTGCGAGTAGATAGCTCTTATCAAAAAAGGCCAGCCTTAGTTAGACAGTGACTGTTGATATAAAATTGAAATAAACTGCATTACATGATTATATAATGATGAAAGTCATCAATGAGATTCTAATTATCAGGAACATCAAGAAATAAATTTGAGACATTATTCAAAATGGCTAATATATATATATATATATATATATATATATATATATATATATATATATATATATATTTGATGTTATTTTTCGTCGCTGGGATAGTATTTTTAGATGGAACGGCATTTCTCTCCAGCGGTGGTCCTGCTCCTCACTTCTTCCTGGAATATGAATCCATCTGCTTCTTCTGGGCTCCTTATCTCCCCTCTAGAAATATTCCAGGAAGAAGTGAGGAGCAGGACCACCGCTGGAGAGAAATGCCGTTCCATCTAAAAATACTATCCCAGCGACGAAAAATAACATCAAGCATATAAATCCTTACGGCGAGGAAAATAGAAGCAGGAGAGAAAAAAGACGCAATACCATCAGCGCTGCCAACGGACAGAATCCCAACTACACCAGGGAGCTTCAACACCATTCGTCCGCCGATACTGTGGCTAGAGGGGAGATAAGGAGCCCAGATCGAGAGAAATGTCATTCCCTTGGCTACCACCGAGGAAGAAACAAGTACCTGGCTGAAGAAGATGGAGATGAATCCATCGAAATATTCCAGGAAGAAGTGAGGAGCAGGACCACCGCTGGAGAGAAATGCCGTTCCATCTAAAAATACTATCCCAGCGACGAAAAATAACATCAAGCATATAAATCCTTACGGCGAGGAAAATAGAAGCAGGAGAGAAAAAAGACGCAATACCATCAGCGCTGCCAACGGACAGAATCCCAACTACACCAGGGAGCTTCAACACCATTCGTCCGCCGATACTGTGGCTAGAGGGGAGATAAGGAGCCCAGATCGAGAAAAATGTCATTCCCTTGGCTACCACCGAGGAAGAAACAAGTACCTGGCTGAAGAAGATGGAGATGAATCCATCGAAATATTCCAGGAAGAAGTGAGGAGCAGGACCACCGCTGGAGAGAAATGCCGTTCCATCTAAAAATACTATCCCAGCGACGAAAAATAACATCAAGCATATAAATCCTTACGGCGAGGAAAATAGAAGCAGGAGAGAAAAAAGACGCAATACCATCAGCGCTGCCAACGGACAGAATCCCAACTACACCAGGGAGCTTCAACACCATTCGTCCGCCGATACTGTGGCTAGAGGGGAGATAAGGAGCCCAGATCGAGAAAAATGTCATTCCCTTGGCTACCACCGAGGAAGAAACAAGTACCTGGCTGAAGAAGATGGAGATGAATCCATCGAAATATTCCAGGAAGAAGTGAGGAGCAGGACCACCGCTGGAGAGAAATGCCGTTCCATCTAAAAATACTATCCCAGCGACGAAAAATAACATCAAGCATATAAATCCTTACGGCGAGGAAAATAGAAGCAGGAGAGAAAAAAGACGCAATACCATCAGCGCTGCCAACGGACAGAATCCCAACTACACCAGGGAGCTTCAACACCATTCGTCCGCCGATACTGTGGCTAGAGGGGAGATAAGGAGCCCAGATCGAGAAAAATGTCATTCATTCCTTCATGAACATCTGTGCTGATCACATCGTCTGTTTACTTGGAACTCCTCTACCTTGTCGCAGCTCTCGTGTATTCACCGGCAGCTCTCCAGTCACCTCCAGCAGGACCAGCTACTCAAGAAGCTAGGCCCCGAGCATCCGCTCGGACAGTAAGCTCGAAAGAGCAGAAGCGCCTGGTGTAGCAGCAGCAGTCGCAGAAGAAGAGAGTAAGGGGCACATCCAGGATCTCTAAGCAAGCCGTTGGGTCCGGACCCACAAGGGAATTGCTAAGGGGTTCTGCATTCCGGGGCTTTGCCCACCCGTCTGACGGTCGGTTCAGGTATGACCGCAGGCGGCCCCCACCACCAGGGTACCCCCACTCTTACTACCCCCACTCTGACTCTCCCCTCTCTCTTCTACCCCCTCTTCTCGCCACGCCCACCCCCACCATGTTTTCACATGAGCACCCTCACACAACCCACCAAACACGCTCAGACACACCACCACCCTCTAAAAGCACACACATCCAAAAGGACACTCTAGAAGCCCTCGCCACACGAACATTCACAAGCGAAGAGATGGATTGTCTCTTCAACATCCTGGCCCCCGAGTCTCCTATGGAACAGGGAATCGCCTTAGAAAATACGAAAGACTTTCCTAACCTTCCCCCGGCCTCCAAGAGACCTATTGAGACCAGCAGCTCTTCAGATAGCGAAGATATCACTGATAGTGAAATCTTTACACTGGTCAAGCCACAGGGCAAAAAACACCGGAAGGTGGCCCGTAACATCACAACCACTGCCAACTACACCCCCGCCCCTATTAAAACTCAGAACAAATTTGAACCCCTCAGGAACATAAAACCACCGCCCATTGTACTGCCCCCACACTACACTGACGTAAACAGTTTCGTCAGAACACTGAACACAGCCGGCATTAAGAACTACACCGTACAAAGATGTAAAGGCGGAAATAAGATCTTTGCCCAAGACCTCAAGACTTTTGAAACAATCAAAAACAAACTTACGACCAACAAGACGCAATTTTACTCTTACACACCCAAGGGCTCCCCCAAAAACCAATCATTCGTGCTCTTCGGGCTGGATGTTGACCACCCGCTAGAGAACATTAAGCAGGAGCTCCAAACGGATCAACTGGTATCAGTGAAACGTATGAGCAAAACCACGACAGACGGTACTAGAGCCCCCATCCCCCCTGTCTTACTCACATTCACCCCTAAATTCAACCCAACACACCTAAAATCGATCAAATCGATCGATCAAATAATAGTGTATTTCAAACCCTACAAGGGAGACAACTCAATCTCTCAGTGTTTCCGGTGTCAGCGCTTCGGCCACACCAGAAATAATTGCAACTTACGCGAACGTTGCGTTCGCTGTGGCAAAGCACACGCGTCGAAAGACTGCGACCGGATCACCAACACACTCCAGTGCCCCAACTGTCAGGAGCAGCACCCCGCCTCATACAGGCAATGTCCAGCCCGGCTCGACCTATTAGAGAAGAGCCGAAAAGCCCGACAAACAATAGTAGCCCCCCCGGCTAACACACCAGCACGAACATACAGAACAGTAGACCCAGCCTTCAGCTACTCTAATGCCTTCACTGGCCACATCACACAACTTCCCCCTCCACCACCACCACCAACACAACCACTTCCCCAACGCACACAAAACACCAGACCAGCTCTGTTGCCCACCCCACCTACACCACCAACCTACCAATTACCAACACCTATTGCACCACAACAACACACCAGTGACAGTACACCCGCATGGGTCGAGCGACTGACTAACACCATGACTGACATGATGTCCATGATACGTACATTAGTTGAACTCATGACAAAACTGATAACAAAATGACCAGACACACTATACTTAACTTAAACACGAACGGACTAACTCCAAAACTACAAGACGTGGACTTACTTCTACGACAAATACAGCCCACTGTATTCATACTAACCGACACACGACTGACCAGAGGTAGTTACGCACACTTCCAAGGCTATACACTTCTCCGGCACGACATGGACAACACACTAGCCGGTGAAGTCGCCATCGGCCTTCGACACGGTACACGCTTTCAACGGATAGACCCTATCATAGACCCAGACGAATACAATTTTGTTCTGACAATTATAGTAAAACTGAACAAGACGTACAAACTGACCGCATACTATCGGAGACCGAGAGGACGACTTTCACGACTGGGACTTCTCCTTTCGGAAACTTCGACAGACAGACGACACATACTCATAGGTGACCTGAACGCTAGACACACTGCCTGGCATAATACGAGAAATAACCCCGCAGGGACTAAGCTGACCAAATACCCCCTGACAGTCATACACCCAGGCACACACACATTCAGACATTTCGCAGATCCCAGCATGACTTCAACGATTGACTTGCTAGTTACGCGACAACCACACGTAATAACCGCGTGCACTGCACTCGATTTTATCACATCAGACCACAGGCCGGTCTTATACGAACTACACGGGCACATCCCCATACCCACAGCCACAAACTACCACTACAGTAAGGCAGACTGGCACAAATACAAACACCTCATACACGAACACACCCCCCCTATCACACCCATACATGACACACAAATTCTCGACGAGGCCATTAAACAATTCACAGACACAATCACCTTCGCGGCCGACTCGAGCATTCCTAAGTTCGCGCCAGCACCTCCAAATCTTAGGAAACCACCACAACACATTCTCACACTCATCAAACAACGAAACAATATCAAAAACATTTGGTACAGAACACGAGACAGACACTATAAAACTGCACTAAATTCACTCACTACACAAATACGCACTCTCATGTCACAATGGAAGACGTCCATGTGGCATGAGAAACTCAGGCAGACACATGGTGACTATAGGCAATTCTGGAGGCTCATACGAACACGCACGCATAAGACTAACACAGTAAAAATACACAGACAAGATACTCTACTAGACGAAAAAGACCAGGCGGACATACTCGCTACCTACTACTCACATGACGCTCAGACTCGCAACAAAGACCGTACACCTGAATACAGACTCACACTACAAGACAATTACATGTACGTCTCACCAAAACAACTGACAGCCATACTCAGACAGACACGAGGGAATAAATCCCCAGGACATGACAGACTCCAGTACATATTACTCAAACAGCTACCGAGAAAAGGACTACACTATCTCGTACACATATATAACACATGCCTCCGCCTCAGACACTTCCCCGAACACTGGAGACACGCCATCATCACTCCACTACTCAAACCTAACAAAAAGGGCGACACACCTGAACACTACAGACCCATAAGCCTACTGCCTCATCTATCAAAAGTGTATGAAAAGATCATACTGAGATATCTGAAAGACTTTTGCGCAGAGGAGGATATAATCCCTGCTGAGCAGTTCGGCTTCCGCCCTGCACACAGTTCAGAACACCAGCTAGTAAGGCTCCAATCACACATCACAAACAACATGCTCATGAACCGGACTACAGCACTCATATCGATTGACTGTACGAAAGCTTTTGACTCTGTTTCACATAATATACTTATGCAGCAACTCAGAACTTACGAATGTCCAGAACAACTCTATAACATAATACACTCTTTCCTATACGGACGTACTATGACGGTTAGGGTAGGGGCAAGCCTCTCCAGCACACACCCAATCCCCTGCGGTGTACCACAGGGGTCAGTACTCGCACCAACACTCTTTTCCATTTACACATCAGAAATCGTCGGTGAACAGTACCCAAACACAAAAATAGCCGCATACGCCGACGATATCGCGATATACAGCACATCCATGTCACATTCAAAGGCATTAAAACAAGCTGAAGAGGTCTGCGCAGACGTAGTAGACGAACTGCGACGTATACACATCACAGTTAACCCGACAAAGACAGACGCACTACTCTTCGCCTTTCATGGCAATTCAACACGAGCACGCCCCAAGTATTTCACGGTTAGAAACAAAAGAAATAAGTTAAAAAGACACATCAATTACTTGGGGATACACTTAGGTACACACCTCAGTTTTCACACACACTTTACCAAGAAGCTAAAGCTTGTCAGGACGAAAGCCCGCTCTCTCGGATATTTACTCAATTCACCAAACCTCTCACTCAGACTGAAGCTACTCATATACAAAGGAGTCCTACGACCGGCACTACTATACGGCACACCACTCTTTCGGTTTCTGAACCCCACCATACTCAGAACACTACAATCTTTTCAGAACCGAATACTCAAAACAGTCACACGGAGCACCTCACACAATAAACTCAAAGCCCCCGACTTACACAAACTTTTAGAACTCCCTACAGTTTCAGAATTCATAAAACGACGTCACATCAAATTCTTTGACGGACTTAAGTACCATGACAATCCACTCTTTAACGACATCACACCACCTGGACGACCAGGACGCTGGCAAGGACCAACAGAGTTCACACGACGACTAGTAGACGTACTAGAACACAACACATTTCCAACAAACACAAGTTACACTGACACTTGACACGTAAGACAGTATAACTGACCTTCTTCCCCTTTCTTCTTTCTTCTACTCTCCGACTATCTTTCGTTTTACCTCCTCCTCTATCGCTGTGCCCCACACAGCACATTACACATACCTCCCTTTGGGAATCCTACACCTTTTTCTCCTTTACTTACCGCCTTCAAGTGCATTAATGCAGAATAAGGACACCTCGTCCCTCATCCTCCCTCTACCTGTGGCCCTTACGCCCGCCTGTGTCGTTCGAGGTCCTTAGTTTTTCTTTGCGTTTCTGCACGTTTTTCTTTCACTTTCGTTTTCATCATGCCCTTCCTTGCATGCTTTTTATTTCTCTTTTATCTAAAGTGGGGTTTAGGAAAAAAAAAAAAAAAAAAAAAAAAAAAAAAAAAAAAAAAAAATGTCATTCCCTTGGCTACCACCGAGGAAGAAACAAGTACCTGGCTGAAGAAGATGGAGATGAATCCATCGAAATATTCCAGGAAGAAGTGAGGAGCAGGACCACCGCTGGAGAGAAATGCCGTTCCATCTAAAAATACTATCCCAGCGACGAAAAATAACATCAAGCATATAAATCCTTACGGCGAGGAAAATAGAAGCAGGAGAGAAAAAAGACGCAATACCATCAGCGCTGCCAACGGACAGAATCCCAACTACACCAGGGAGCTTCAACACCATTCGTCCGCCGATACTGTGGCTAGAGGGGAGATAAGGAGCCCAGATCGAGAAAAATGTCATTCCCTTGGCTACCACCGAGGAAGAAACAAGTACCTGGCTGAAGAAGATGGAGATGAATCCATCGAAATATTCCAGGAAGAAGTGAGGAGCAGGACCACCGCTGGAGAGAAATGCCGTTCCATCTAAAAATATATATATATATATATATATATAGATTTTTAACGAAAGGTCAAACCTCAAACCTTACCAATAACTGCTTCTATTCCTTTACTGGAGGCCCGGTGTCCGTGATTGTTAAGGCGTGAACACTTAACACTCCGTGCCAAAGTTCATGGGTTCGATTCCCACTAGGGGCGGTGGCTTTTCTTTAGAAAAAAAAAGGCACCAGCCCTATCCTGGCTGGAAAAGGGTGGTAACCAATAGATAACCCGTCCTAAAATTCTTAGTTAATAATAATGGACGTTAAAATTTGAATAAAATATTCCTTTACTGATTGCATTAGGGATATGAACGGAACCTCGCTAAGATAAGACGCAGTTCCTGCAAGTCTGAAATCTTTTCTTTGTATCCTGACTGATAGCCTCAACCATTAAATAAAATGAAGACATGATTTTGCTACAAATAATGAAGTTGGTTGGTGGGTAGCATGGGTAGTCCTACTGCTATATATGGTGTCAGGGTTCCGAGCAAGAACATCAGACAAGAAAGGGAATTTACATACAGGCTTCTTCAGGTAACCACCTTCCGGGGAAGAGCTGTTTTTGCCGAGAGATGGCAAAATATAAGTGTAATCTCGCCTCCGTTTCTACTATGTTTTGTGGTCGGGCTTTATTTTGAGTGTTAGTTAGTTAAAACTCTCATGGAAATGAAAAATAATGACGCGAGTAAAATTATTTAAAAGGCTTGTTCGTAAAGGAAAGTTTTGTTCGTAGTCCGAAATCTCATTAATGATGATTTGGACCAAGGCAGTCAGCTGTTACACAAGATACGTTCAGATTTTACATTCAGGGGTTGTTCAGGAAATTCAAAGTTTTACAAAAACAAATCCGTTTGTTAACCAACTGAAGAATCCGCTTGTTTGCTTTAATTATTTTAGCCCGGTTCCTCACCGCTTATAAGGTTGACCTCATGACGCAATCCGGAAGTGTCGACAAGTTCGCTATCTCACAAGCTCACAAAAGGACCGATTTTGATGAAATGTGGCAGGAAAATAATTTTTAACCTTTTTTTAAGTTACTTTTTAATTCCGAAGTCCAGGTTTGTTATCCGCAGTGTTGGCCAATTACTCCAGTAAATAACACAGCCAAAAAAAAAGTTCGGACTAAGTGAGCAGACCATGTTTATTATATTTTTTTTGGCTCGCTGAATCCCTTGTTTAAGCCCCAAAAACCTTGATATTTTACACTATAATATTATATATTTTACCAAAATAAACGACTATTTTCTGAGTACTGCCTTTTAGTACTTAGAAATACTAATTTTTGTGACCATAACGAGCTTGATTGGGCCAGTTGGAGCGTCAAAACTTCTCCCCATATTTTATTCGAGCAATGTATCAATTGAAGTAAATTAAAAAAACGACCTAAAATAAATTAATTCCATTTTCGAACTAAATTTTTATAAATTTGCCCACACGTTAATTAAAATGTTCACTATGAATTGGAAAAATATAGGACCCTCCAAGTGGTACTCGTTATCGAGATATTGAGCCTCGGAGATACAATTATTACATGGACAGAGGCAGGGCGTATCCAGGTTTACCTAATAAAAAAGCGAGTTTGCTTACCATTTTTCTGGAAAAATAGTGTATGATACATAACAGCAAACCTAAAACCTCCTGTTTTGGGGGATTGATTTTTGTACATCGATCTGAGTAAGATGGTTTTCTTTCGTGATATCACCAAATAATACAAATGGGGAGATTTTTTAAGGGTTGTATTTTGGGGTTTTAAGGATTGCAGCAGTTCAAAAATCACCTCCGAAGGCTTTGGGTCAATTTTTGTATAAGAACTCAAAGATTGTATGCATTAGGAAACATAAAAATTACTAAAATATAAGCAAAAATGCAACTTATTTAGAAAAGTAATATATTTAAACGGTTGTTTCCATTTCAAAATTTTCAAACATTACTAGAATTATTATAACAGAAGCGCACTAAAATGTCGCAGTTCCTGCGAGTTGCTCTTTTTTTCGAGGCAAAGAACCAAGTGCTTTTTCTAAGAATTCCTTTCAAGGCGTATAAATTAAGTTAAATGAATACATGATTGCTAAATGAAGGGTATTAATTAATAATACCAAACAGGTGAAGAATAACCCTTCAACAATTTTTCAAACTTTACATTTATTCCTCCATCACAACGTTTCGGACACACAGGTCCATCCTCAGGCAATCATGTCCTGTTCATTACTATAGTTACACTAAAACAGTCATGCAATAAATAAACATGATTCCTGTAAGGAACCAAGTCAAATTACACCTACATCAATTAAACACTTTAATTGATGTAGGTGTAATTTGACTTGGTTCCTTACAGGAATCATGTTTATTTATTGCATGACTGTTTTAGTGTAACTATAGTAATGAACAGGACATGATTGCCTGAGGATGGACCTGTGTGTCCGAAACGTTGTGATGGAGGAATAAATGTAAAGTTTGAAAAATTTTTGAAGGGTTATTCTTCACCTGTTTGGTATTAAAAGTTAAATTTGATTTTATTGAGGATTTGTGAGTTAATTAAGCCTAAAATTAATTTTAAAAAATCTACACTGAAGAAACATTCTTTGGAAAGTTATTACAGCTGAGTTTCCCGAAGAGAATTGAAAATGAACTTTAGCTCGTGTTAGTTTGTTTAGTCCTGCCCTGCAAACATGGCGCTTGTTTGTAATGTCTGGGGCAAAGCCACAGCACTTTACAATGTATGCATCTATTGTTATAAGTAATATTTTTTCAAGTAATTTTATGGAAAAAACCTTAATACAATGCAATTATATAAAATGGCTACTTTGATGAGCCTAATTTGTTTTAAATAATGTAAACACATGTACCGAGTATTTTAAATGACAACAGATATGTTCGATTCGGACACACACACACACACATATATATATATATACATATATATATATATATATATATATATATATATATATATATATATATATATATATATATATATATAGTGTAGTATACCCTTTCTCCTTAAAAATTCCTTATGTGATTTTTTTCGTTTCTATCATGAAAATTGTTAACAGCTTTCTTAACAAAACCCCACAAGATGGGGTGAGATCAGGAGATCTCGGTGGCTGGACGTGTCCTCATTTCCCACGTGATCTATCTAGAGCCAACGGCCATAGCCGCGTTTGAATGCACCGGTTTCTGTTGATCATCGAAGTTAAGCAACGTCAGGCTTGGCCAGTACCTGAATGCGTGACCGACCACGTGCTGTTAGCGTTAAAAAAAGGGTGGCAACCTGTAGATAGCACTGCGCTAATAGCCCAATAGTTGAATCACCGTTAACAAAAACCCCCCAAAAAATAAATAATAATAATCTGAAATCTATTAAGCGATGATGACGCGATCTACTGGAATATTCTCTTTGAAACCACCGCACACCAAATCTTTGAAACTATAATAATAATAAAAACGAATTTTTAAAAATTGGTCTATCATTTAGCATAAATTATAAAATTATATTATATATGTATATATATATATATATACATAAATGTATATATATATGTATATATATATACATATATATGTACATATATACATTTTTTTATTTTTTTTAAAATGAAAAATTAATTACCGAAATATCCCTTTTGTTCAAGACATAATCCCTAGCCGCTTCTCATCTTTCCATTGCAAATTAATCGGTAATCCTAATCCTATAGCCCAATCCTTTTCCTGAACCAATCATCCTTCCTCTCCAGCAAGACGTCTTAATAGACAGTGGCCCCGAGATCTACTTAGGCAGTGAAGTGTCTTGGAGTGATCAAAAATCAGTGTAATAATAATAATTGAGAATGATATCGGTGGATATTTTCTCTCCTCATGAAATCACAGGCCACGTCTCATTCGCCTCCAATCCTCTCTGCTAGTTGGAGGGTGTGGTTGGATGGCTTAAGGTAACTCCAGGTCATCCTAGAATCCTTCCTAAACAAGAAAGGTATTCGGGTGACAACTGGGTACACCTGAGGCGTGAGCAAGTAACCTAAGTCATCCTAGAATCCTTCCTAAAGTGGGAAGGTATTCGGCTGACAACTGGGGACACCTGAGGCGTGAGCAGTAACCTAAGTCATCCTAGAATCCTTCCTAAAGTGGGAAGGTATTCGGCTGACAACTGGGGACACCTGAGGCGTAAGCAAGTGACCTAATTCATCCTAGAATCCTTCCTAAAGTGGGAAGGTATTCGGCTGACAACTGGGGACACCTTAGGTGTGAGCAAGTAACCTAAGTCATCCTAGAATCCTTCCTAAAGTGGGAAGGTATTCGGCTGACAACTGGGGACACCTGAGGTGTGAGCAAGTAACCTAAGTCATCCTAGAATCCTTCCTAAAGTGGGAAGGTATTCGGCTGACAACTGGGGACACCTGAGGCGTGAGCAAGTAACCTAAGTCATCCTAGAATCCTTCCTAAAGTGGGAAGGTATTCGGCTGACAACTGGGGACACCTGAGGCGTGAGCAAGTAACCTAAGTCATCCTAGAATCCTTCCTAAAGTGGGAAGGTATTCGGCTGACAACTGGGGACACCTGAGGCGTAAGCAAGTGACCTAAGTCATCCTAGAATCCTTCCTAAAGTGGGAAGGTATTCGGCTGACAACTGGGGACACCTGAGGCTTGGTCATGTAATCTGTATCAAATTACATAGTGCAATTGAATTGTAGACTGTAAGGGTGGGTTTACACTAGGATAGTTATTATTATGAAAACCATGTCAAATGTATGTCTGCAATAAATTCTACAAGGTTTACATTAGTCAGAATTTCTCTCTGATATAAATATCCTGCAATAACTATCCTAGTGTAAACCCACCCTAATATTTCAATGAAGATCTTTATACATTTTTAAAAAAAATCATTCATGAGAGCAATCGTAATGGCTACTCATCCTTCAAAAATGATAAAAATGCATTAAAGAGAAAATGAGAAAATAAATAAATATATATATATATACTTTTCTGAAATAGGTGTAATCTAAGAGAAGTGATTTGTTGGCCCGAAGTATTGTGGCGATAAGCGAGAGAGGTAACGAGCGAAAAGTCTCCTTTTGTCGCGAGTAATCAGGCAGAAATGGTAGAAATGGTAGTGATAAACTGTGCGATTCCTTGAGAAATCGGCAGTCCTTTCCAAACCTAGACCGATAAATCAAATAGACCTCTACGGCCATCTTTTTCAGCAACTTATCCACCTATCGTGGCGACGGTTATTCTTCTCAAGAATAGCACCACTTATGAATATCAAGCAATCCTTATAATAAACCTAGTAATTATTATACTTTTTATGGAGTTTAAATCAAATCTGGGGTTGGAGAAACATATTAAATAGAAAACAAATCATTAGCATGCATCTATAATTTTGGTTCGATGTAAAATGTTTAGGATAAATAATGTTACATAAATAAAGTAATCTACGTAGTTGTAAGTAGGCTGAGCAGATAATCTGGTTTCAAAAGCCTGTTTATTCGGCCTTTCCGGTGGGAAATCTCGGGCATTCGAAGAACACATTTTCAGCAGTCTCATCTTTTGGGGCCCATTTAGGGCATGATGACCCATCATTTAACCTAAAGCGATCTAGGTATGGTCTGAAGCAACCTATTGAGTTAGAGAAAACTTTGCTGTTCCATGCCTTGATATGAGGAATTATTCGATGTTTACATATTTCCGACGTTGATGCATTTTTCGTGAAGTGTTTTATGCCCCTTGAAATTTTGCTCTAGTGTACTTCTTGGGTAGATAAGAAGGTATGTGTTGGCTAGACTTACGGTACACCAGCTACTGCGCATAGGGTAATGGTGCAAAAAAATATTGCCCAAGAATAGTGTTTTATTCAGAAGCCAACTATAAATAATGTAAAAAAAAAATGAAATTTAAGGCAATTTTACAACGAATAATAAATAAGACAGACACTTTTAAGGGGGTTCAAATATAAATAAAATACAGAACAAAACCAAAGTACCTAGTTTTTATTTATGATATTTAAAGAAGTGCTTTATTCACGCTGTTATTTAAACAGCGTCTTCAATAAACATAACTGAAAATAATTACAAAGCCATTTTCGTAGGGTTTAATTATCAGGAAACATGAAAATAAATGCTGCCTATGACAGACTCCAATATACTGCGTGTAACCGTAAGAGTGTATGAGAGCACTGCGCAGTTGTGGTTGTTCTCTGCGCTCTCATAAAAGTTCATCTGAATTGGAAATCTATTATATTATTCTAAATCAAAGAACAAACACCGCTTTATCGGAATGCCACGAAAATTGAAAGCACAATTTTTTTTTATGGTTCAAACTGTCTTACTTACTTAAATAGGCCTCCTATTGTAATAAATCAGGCAATATAAACATTTTAGAAACAACAGGGAAATTTGTCCATTAAAGGGTTAAGAACCATCAACACTGTTTCAGACCAACACCTACAAGCTTCAGAGCTGGTACACCAGAGAGCACTTGTGTTACTCTTCCTGTCTTAATGATATTCCCTCTAAGCACGGTGGGGCCAAACGACATTTCGTGTTTTAAAAAAGTCCGTCACGCAGGAGCTGCATAACAAAGCACTTTCCTCAGAATTTTTGTAGTTTAGACTACATTACTGAATAATTTGCTGTATGAATAAAATAAAAACGTGAATAGTTCTGCTTATTTACATTTCTTATGAGGACTGTTCAATTATTAATTTTGTAAATAATTTGCTTCCAGAGTTATGTTTATAAATAATACTGTACTACTTAATAAATACACAAAAACTTCACATTCCGTCTTTTGATCTGACGCAGGAACAGGATACAGCCCCTCTAGTGGGAGATAGCGCTCCACGCGGCGGCTTTGGGAACCTACGTCTGGCTGGCTAATTGTAATGAGACAGAGTTTAAAGTAAACCCTCCTTTCCAATAGACCGATTTACTTCATTCTTACAACACTTCTTTCTCATGAGATCCCCTCGACGTATACCGTGTTTCGTTACAATACAGCAGAAATTATGACCGGTATGAGTATATTAGTACTTTAGGTCCGGAGTAAACCTTCCCCCCCTCCAAATAACCCGATTTAGTTTATTTTTACAACCCATTTTTCTCTGTTGATTACCACCACGAATACCAAGTTTCGTTGAAATATAACAAAAATTACGGCTGGCAGTGGCAAATTGGTATTGCGGGTCCGGAGCAACCCCCCCCCCCCCCCTCATAATGATTTGATTTAGTTTATTTTTACAACCCATTTTTCTCGGTAGGACACCACTAAGAATATTTAGTTTCGTTAAAATATAACAAAAACTACTGCTGGCATGGTCAAATTAGTGTTTTGGGTCCAGGGTAAACCCCCCCCCCCCCCCCTCCCGGTGGACCGATTTTAGTGGTTAACGAACTCGTTCAATCTTTTGCTAATTGAACGCTATATACCACGTTTCGTGAAGAAAAAACAAAAACTCTGGCCGCTATCGTGTTAAAAGACACACACACTCACACACACACACACACACACACATATATATATATATATATATATATATATATATATATATATATATATGCGTAAGCGGTTTCCATCATGATCGCGAAGAACAAGGGGGGGGGAGGTTTTTAGTCGGTTGGAGTCCAACACTATCTGGTTTTCTCCTTGCCAGGTGACCATGATGGATTTTCCTCCTACCACAAAAAAAAAAAAAAAAAAAAAAAAAAAATATATATATATATATATATATATATATATATATATATGAATATATATATATATATATATATATATATATATATATATATATATATATATCAGTTGTCCAAGATGGAGGACAGTGTAGAGGTCATAGAAACAGTGCTCCGCCTTTTGGTACCAGTAGGGGAATTTTCAGTGCTCAAAAAAAACTTAAAAAGTGATGTATACAAAGCCATAGGACTCCTTCAAGATTTACAAAAGACTATTCAAGAAAAACGTGAAGATCCTGGAGTATCTACACACATAATGACTACAAGTGAGGTTAGCAGTAAGAAATCCTATGCAAGTACATTAAAAACTAAAATTAAACCTACAAATAATTCTTTTAAGCTTATTGTTAAAAATAATAATGAAAAGGATAGCATTGAAGATACAAAAAATCAATTCAAATCAATAATAAAACCACAAGAATTAAAGATTGGAATTAAAAATTTAAAAATGACATATAGAGGACATTTAATTGTAGAAACTCAAACTAATAACGATATAGAAAAAATTCACCAAACATTGATAAATTCCAATACAAATTTAAAATCAGATTTTATTAAAAAATTGAGACCAAGGATTATAATAAAAAATATTCCTTCGGAAATTGATGAACATAACCTATCAGAGACTATTCTATCACAAAATGAGGAATTAGGATTAACTACCGAAGAATTAGGTCACTATTTTATAATAAAATCTAGATATAATGAAAATCAAAGACACGCAGTACTGCAAACATCACCACAAGCTAGGAATATCATCGTGAAACGTGCAGAAAAGCTCAAGTTATTCTACACGATTAGTAGGACCGATGACTTCCTTTCTGTCCGACGCTGCAGGAACTGCCAACGGCTCAACCATTCAGGACTTTGCAGAGGAACCCTCACCTGCCCTCACTGCACAGAGGAACATGAAGCCAAGGACTGTCCACGAAGAGAGAAGATAGAAGAACACAAGTGTATAAATTGTATTAGTTTTAATAACTATTGCAAACCACACCAAAAGGTATCTATCTCCCATTCTGCTCTTAGTAAAGGTTGCCCATCTTATCTTAATGCCTATAATAGATTAATAAATAACACTGATTATCAATGAATAATACAACACTGATTTATAATATCTTTATTATTATAATAGAGCATTTATCAAATCCTTCTTTAATAAACACATAAACAAAACATAAACTCCAGCTGATAAACAAAACACATTCGAGCTTTATGATGCATTTTCTGAAAAACGAAATATTCATTCATATACTAAATCTAATGTTGATTGATGTGCGATTGTTTTTGTTTGGTAGAAAACATATGTTTCTTTCCAAGTCTAATCTAATTAATGTATCTTGTTTACTAGTTTCTTTTGTTTATGATTCCAATGGCTGTTGAAGGAATTAAAACATATGATAAAAATTATGAAATTAAATTTATTCAGATTAATATGAAACATAAAATTAATTCTACTGTATTTTTATATGAATACTTAAATAATAAAAAAATAGATATTGCTCTTTTACAGGAACCTTACATTGGTAATAAAATTAAACCTAAAAGATTTAAGATTTATTCAAGCGTTAGTCATAAATCTCGTTCACAAATAATTATTAATAATAAACAAATTGATGCATCCCTCCTTTCAAAATACAGTGATCCAGATACAACCGTTGTTGAAGTCATATATGAAGGGAAACAGTTAATACTGATTAGTGCTTATTTTGATATAACGCATGATATTGATGAAGATTTAACGAAATTAAATAAAATTCTGAGTGAATTAAAAACTAACGATATAATTATAGCAGTTGATAGTAATGCTAGATCGAAAATTTGGCATGACAGTATTACTAATAAAAGAGGAAGACGACTGGAAAATTTCATTGTTCTAAACAATTTGACATTATTAAATGAAAATCAAAATTTGCCAACTTTTGATGGCCCACGAGGGCAAAGTAATATAGATTTAACTTTAGTAACACCAAACCTCATAAATAAAATAAATAATTGGAAAATTTCAACTTCAGAAAACTTTTCAGATCATTTATCAATTAAATATAACTTTGCTTTTAAACAGATAAAAAACAAAATAAAAGGTATAGGATTAGTATATAATACTAGAAATGCGAATTGGGATTTATTTAAAAATACTTTATCTGCAGAAATCTGTAAGGAATTTAAAATAACTGAAAATATAGAAACTAATATGCTACAATTTTTATCAAGTAATAACTTGAATTTGACATTGAATAAATTTTCCAAAATCATTTCAAAAACCTGTAATAAGACTTTTAAAATTAGAAATTACCAAAAAAATAATACTAACAATCGGTTTAATCCGAAACCTTGGTGGGATGAAAATTTAACTACTCTTCGAAAAGAGGCAAAGAAATTAAGGAAAATATATCAAAAAACAACATGTAATGAATCTTTGAGACAGAAAAGAAAACAAACTTATTTAGAAATAAAACACATCTATGAAAAAAACATAAAAGCTAATAAAATAAAATCATGGAAAGAATTTTGCAATAATATAAGTCCTTGTAATCCATGGACATGGCCTTACAAATATGCTAATGGAAAATTACACGAACAATTTACACTTAATACGATAAAGAAACATGACGATTCATACACAAATAATACAACAGAAACAAACCAATATATACTCGACTCACTCATTAAAACAGACAACTTACAAAATGATAATGAAATACACAAAATAATTCGCAATAATCTACCAACAGACCTACAGACAAATGACGACCTACCGTTAACCGATTCAGAAATTAGTTATATTATTCAAAATTTAAAAAGAAATAAATCCCCAGGTGTAGATGGAATTACAGGAGAAATATTCAAAAATGTATATAATTGTTTCCCAATTTTTATCAATGAATTATACAAAAATTGTTTCAAATTTGGTATTTTCCCCGAAATATGGAAAAAGTCTAAAGTAATTCTTCTAAATAAACCCGGAAAATGCAAGAATGATATTTCCTCGATTCGACCCATTTCTTTAATTCCTACAGCTGGTAAAGTCTTGGAAAAAATAATTCATTCCAGATTATCTCATTATTTGTTCTCGAACTCACTCCTACATATCAATCAATTTGGATTTACCTCTCAAAAATCAACAATAGATGCATTAAAAAGTACACTACAATTGATATCTGAAGCCAAAAACACTAAATCACATACAGTTCTCATATCACTAGATATTAAAGGAGCATTTGGTAATGCATGGTGGCCATCAATTTTAAATTCTTTGGCTAATTCCAATTGTCCTAACAATATATATAGATCTATTAAAAATTACTTGCAAGGCAGACAATCCTTTATCATAAAACCAAATATGAAATTTCACAAATTTCAAACACTAGGAACGCCCCAAGGATCTAGCCTTTCGCCATTACTATGGAATCTAATTGTAAATAATTTATTAAAGATAAAGTTACCTCCAGACACAACTATTTTAGCGTATGCTGATGACATATTAATACTAAGTAAATCTAAAATATTCGAAAAGCTGCAAGTCAATATTAACGTAATTACAAGTATTATTGATGACTGGGCGGACCAACATAAGTTAACATTAAGTATTCAAAAATCATCTTTCATTATATTTACACATAAAAGAATCTATCCACAAATACACGTAAAATCACAAGGACAAAACATTAAACAGGTTGAAACATTGAAATATTTAGGAATAACATTAGACAGAAAACTGAACTGGAATGCACACATTGACAGACTACAGACAAAATTATTAAAACTGGTAAATAATCTGACAATTGCTGCATAGACTACATGGGGACTAAACACAGAAGCATTACATATATTGTATAAAGGAGCCGTACTCCCATCATTAACCTATGCTATTAATATCTGGGAATCTGGACTTGCTAAAAAACACAATTTAATGAAATTACAACGAGTACAAAGATTGATGGCCATTAAAATGATAAAGGGTTTTAAAACAGTGTCGTATGAAGCAGCCTGCGTCCTAGCGAAAATAGTACCTATAGAATTAATTGCAAAACAATATACAGCACAATTTAAACTTCTTAAAACCGCAGAAACGTAGACGATTTCAGAAATAGTCAAATTGAAAAAGAATTGCAAGTTGCAATGTGGCTTCACCCATCTGATTTTCCAATTTTTAAAAGTCCTTACAAAAATAACATCATAGAATTAACAATTTACACTGATGGAAGTAAGGAAGGTGAAAACGTAGGCTGTGCATCAGTGGTATTTATTAACGACGAACCCACGGACGTACATAAATACAGACTGGGACAATACTGTACAAACATACAAGCAGAACAATACGCAGTACTTGAAAGTTTGCGACTAATAAAGACCAAATACAGACACTATAATAATGCAATTTTATACACAGACAGCAAGACGACCTTACAAAAACTGACTAATCGTTCGATACATGACTCACTAACAGAAGAAATAAGGAAACATGTAACAGAAATACAAAACATTAACATAAACATATATTTTAAGTGGATAAGAGGACACTCTGGAAATATGGGGAACGAATTAGCTGATAAAGCGGCTAAAGCTGCCGCAAAGAGTCCCCAGTTACCAGTTTGTTATGATAAGATATCGAAAAAACACTTAAAATATATGTTACAAACTAAGACTATGCAAACTTGGGAAAACCGCTGGACAAATACTAACAAAGGGACACACTTAAAGCTATTCATACCGCAAATTCAAACATATTTAACAAAAAAACAAACTATGACTGATTTTTACACAACACAACTTGTCACAGGCCATGGATCAATGAACTCTTACTTACACCGTTTCAAAATCACAAACAGAAACACTTGTCCATGCGACTTTCTTACGGAACAAACTTACCAACACTTAATATACGACTGCCGACTACTAATACAGGAACGGACAAAATTACAAACGACAATTATGAAACAAAACGGAGTCTGGCCATCACCAGAACAAACTCTGTTTTTGTGCCATAATAAGGCATTAAGAGAATTTGCTGAGCAGCTTTACATGGCAATGGGAAGATTGAACACCTATTACAAATAAAATGGTATTAAGCATTTTATGTGGTAATACTAAATTTCAATTTTTCTACTTATTCATTGATTCTTTATTATTCATGTTTTTGTTTTACTTCATTTTATATTCTGTTCTTTTGTTAATTTTCTCCAATCGTTATATTTTGCAAAGTTTTAATTTGTAAACTTTTCAATTTTAACTTAAACTAATAATATGTCTAAAAAACAAAACAAAATATGTTAATATGCAAATGCAAGTGGTATGCTCATTGTTGCATGAGACTTGCAGACAATAATAAACTCCCTTCTTGCAGGGTTACTGTAAGGAGGAAACAAATAAAAAATATATATATATATATATATATATTTTTTTTTTTGTGGTAGGAGGAAATTAAAAAATGAGAGTTTATAAAATATAGAACAACTATGTCTAGCCAGAGTTTTGTTTTTTGTTCCCCCAGTGTAAAAAATTAAGTGTAAATAATTCCCAAACTTTTACCATTGAACATAAAATAATGTTTTATTTTTCATCCAACTTTACATCAGCACTGATATATTTGAAATTACTCATTGAAATCCTGATTGGACCTGAAAAAAATTATACTGACATCTTCAAAACGTAAATTTATCTCAATTCAACAGTGATATTGATTGAAATAATATGATTTTTGAATGATTTGAAAATAGATTTTGATTTTTCCTTGTCTAATCAGGATTTGAATGTTAAATTTAAAGAAAATCAGTGCTGATATTATTTTTTTTTGTAATTTTTTATTATTATTTTTTTTTTGACTTGTGTCACTGTTTTTTTCATTACTGTATGCATTCCTATATGAGCATAAAATATAAATGTTTTATAAAGAAATTTATTTTATACAGTTATTGACTAACACAATACTTAAGAAAAAGGTCTTTCTGCAATGCACATGACATAAAAAATAACAATATTATCTTCGTTTGTGATTTAAATATCTTCTTTGATTTCTTCTTCTTCAGTTTATTCTTCAAGGAAGAAATTGCATTCCTGGGAGTTCTTCTTGTTAAGGAGTTTCATGTTTTCATTCATTATGGATGCTTCTTCTTCTCTTCCAAGAAATATTCTGATAAATATATATATTTTTGTTTTCCTTTATTAACTTACGAGTGCATTGTATTTTGCTCATTCTGGAAGATGTTGTCTTCTACTGTATTCTCTTTGTCAGGATCAAATCTTTGTTCCTCTATTAATCCTGAAGAAAATGAAGCAGGTGGCAATTGACCATTTATAGTATTTTGACTGTTCGAATCTCGTTTTTCTTCAGGAGTTGTGTTGTTTTCTCTATAAACTATACCCTCCAAAAATGGGGTTTGGCGTTCTGTGTGTAATTCATTTTTATTATCCTTTAACGAACAACCGTTTCTTTGGGTAATATCTTTGTTATATTTGTTTAATGGTTGTAAAATATTATTTTTATGTGGTAATTTGTTTTGGTCTATGACCAATCCTTTTCTGTTTCTTTCATCTGTAATTATTTCCTTATTTTGTAATGAATTGATTTCTTCAGTGTCCAGATATACAGGTGGTTCTAACTCTGCGCACTTTAGGGTTATCTTCGGAGAGGCCTTTAGATCTGGTGGAGTTTCTTTCTGAGCTTCTGATGATGTATCTTCATCCAAAAACCATTCGTCATTCGATCCATTGGATGGCGGGAAATTCTGCATGGTTCTGTCTGTTTTCTTGGTTCTTGTACCATCTTCTCGATTGTAGCTCCGTTGGTTTCCGTACATGGAACTGCCTTTTCCGGAACCCCGTCTGGGAGGGTAGTACAAAGGAGATTTCGGCCAGAGCGCAGAAAGATACTGCCTGTAGAGTATGTCGCTCACCAAAGCGTTGATGAACGGCGGCTTGAAAATGTTATCCGCGCAGCCATTGGTGAAAAGCGGACCTCCGTAAGATTCCTGACTTTGGTCATTGCCGTCATAAGGTTTAAAGAGAATGTCTCCAGAGTTGCTGTTAACGAAGTACTTCTTGTTGAAGAAATCTATAGCTTGTCCGTTGGAAAAGTATCGCAAGTAAGGTATTTCTGGATCTCTTCCGTTTCCCATGTAGGGACCTTGGATAAACTTCTCCGTCATTCCATTCATGAATATTGGTTTGTAATTATCGTCACCATTCTTTAGATTGGGCAAAGATTTGGGAGCTTGTTCGGGATCGCTTTCCCTGAAACACAAAAAAATTAACAACATTTGAAAAAGTCATAGATTTTAGTACATTTCCTTCATAAGTAGGAGCCCCGCCTATTTTGACCTCATAGCGCAATCCATGAATGCCGACTAGCAATTTGTTCGGTTACTTAACTGTCAACCTGGTTACTTAACTGTCAACATTGGTCTTCCTCTGCCTCCAGGCATTTCCATAGGTATGTAGTATCTTATCTGTTTGTTACTATTAGCACCTACATACCTATATACTTACATAAACTTCAATATATGGTAATAGCCTTTTTTCTTCTTTTTTTTTTATGTTTCTTCTGATTTTCATTCTACTCATTCTAAGAATTTTAGACCAAATTGTTCTTTTATAATAAGTTAATCAATTGTATTTATAGTTCTGTTACTTATCTCAATTATAAACTTTTTTTTTGTATTAATTTCTGTTTTTCTTGTCATTTTAGCTGGCGAAGGCTACCAATGAGTAGCCGAAACGTCCAAAATATAGATTTTTTTTAAACAAAAATCATATTGAGGTTTCTTTAGCCGAATCCCAACCATTCCATCTTTACTTATCACCTCGACGGCTAACTATCTAATCATCATAGCAATTTGACGTTTCAGAGCCCACAAATCACGAAAATAACGGTGGTTTAAATTGCCTTAATATATATATATATATATATATATATATATATATATATATATATATATATATATATCTATATATATAAAAATCACGTGTCTGTTTGTTTATCTATCTGTTTGTTCCTTATGCAAATCCACACCGTTTGACCGATTTTGACTAAACTAGGCACACAGGTAGGTCTTGATACGAGGAGTGTCATAGGCTAGGTCAAATATTTCTACCAGCTGGTTGTCTGTGTGTTTGTTCCTTAAACAAATCCACACCGTTTGACCGATTTTGACCAAACTTGGTACACACGTAGATCTTTATGTGGGGAGTGTCATAGGCTAGATCCAAGTCGTCTAGGACTCACTGTTCGGAGGTCATGGTTTCGAAAGCTTTTAGGTCTCTAATTTATTTTTGCTTTTCTAGATGCAGAATATAGGTGTAGCATGGCACACCGGGGAACAGCCAGAAAAAAAATCAAGTCCCGTAAAAGGCCACAAGGGAGAGATTCTTTACATGGACTGATTCATGGGAGATAGTGTGCTCAGTACTATACTGAGCACACTAGCACACTATACGGTCGCCTGATTTCTCACTTTGCACTTATCCATTACTAAATTAATTAAAGCCTGGGTGAGCCTAGGGACGGCATGGGAACTCAAATCGAACCCACCAACAATGACACTAGAAGATATAATAGTTAATGCACGCCCGAGTTTTGAACCTAGTCCATCCAGAACATTAGTTAATTACTCTTCTATTGAGCTAATATCACAAAAACACTACTTTTAGGATAATTTTTTGAAGACCACATCCAGTTACTTTTGAAGTAGCAGTTGTGATTATAACAGTGATTTAGCGCATGCGCATAACTCCTTTGGATTTCTATTGGAGGATTCCTATGATCAATTCTTGCTGGGAGTAAAGTAACCTTCAACAGTGAATTAGCTTTTGATTGTGAAAAAGCTCTGCTTATGTTAGTGAGAATAAATGGGTCTTTTACAATTAGTTCGTGATGTTCCTGATAAGGAAAAAACGATTGGTTTCTTACTCGCAAAAAATAATAGAATTCTATTAATATTAGCGAGTTGGATTGACTAGAGTTTTGATATCTTTTTGAGCGAGCGGAAACGCTTAACACGTATGCCCATAACGCTAAATTAATGTAAATTATCCAAAGAGAGAGAGAGAGAGAGAGAAAAGGAATAAAATATGTATGTTTACAAATATCATTGTTTATGTTATCCTTCATAACCTGCAAAACAGTTAACTTTAATGCTTAATAACTTTTTTCATAGTTGAGAGAATTGATTTCGATCATATTAACCTTTTTATTAATAAATATTGCTTGTCATTATCTAATATGGATTATAACCGTAGATAACGAGTCAAGTAGTAATAGGTAACCAGCAAAGAACCTGTAATCTAATCAGTATGCTTATCAGCCAGTACGAGTAACTGTTAAAAATCACTACTGCAACTTCAAAAGTAACTGGATGTGGTCTTCGAAAAAAGGCCCTACTTTTATATTTGGGTAAAATTATGTTGATTCAAAGCACACGATCCTCTTATTTATTTAACACTCGAGATGGCGCGGTCTTGTCAGGCCTATAGCGCCATTTAAAACAGACTTAGCATGAATTAGGGAGAACTACAGTGGTGGTGTAGCGGCGACTCGCTCGCGTACTCATGCTTTGTGCCAACGGAAGTTGACACTTAGTTCCTTGGGCATCGTTCGCGAGCGAGTCATACGCTAGTTATAAACCCATCTGGCTTTTGGACTGAGGTTACTCAGATGGTAACTAGAGTTGTTTTTGAGTGGTTGCTATAAAGTGTTCCTGCCATTTTTTAATATTCAAATTTGTGATTTACTGTGAAAGACAATATACGCATAATTTAATTTTATTTGTGTATTTATTAACTTTTATGTGCATAAATGCGCAAAAGTGGTAATTCCAACTATCCTCAACAATACGCTAAACCAACTGGTGGACAAGAATCATTGGTCGAAAATTCCTATGGACCTACATATAGTTCTTGTAAGTACCTGTGATAATAGCCTTATATGAGTTTCTGGTACAAGTCTATTTACAAATATGGAGGCCCGGTGACCGTGAGCGTTAAGGCGTGAGCACTTAACACTCCGTGCCAAAGGGGTACCACTATGGGGTGGTGGCTTTCCTTTAGAAAAAAGAAAAGGCAACAGCCCTATCCTGATTAGAAAAGGGTGGTAACCTATAGATAACCCGTCCCAAAATTCGTAGTTAATAATAATGGACATTAAAATTTAATAATAATATTTATAAATGAAGGGCTCAGTGCCAAAGGTGACAAACCCACAATTCGAACCAACTGAGAAAATCGGAGTTTAAGTTAATAAGAATCTGAAACAAAATGAGGCAAATCGCTAAACTTGCGAAGCAGAATAAATAAATGAAACAAAATGGATAGTAGTGACAGTAATGATTTTAATAATTAATTAATTAATAAAACTAATTTTTTCAGATTCTTCGTAACTCAAATTTTCTCAGTTTGTTCGAATTGTGGGTTATTCACCTTTGTCAGTGAGCTCTTCAATTATTCTCCATCTATATATATAAAAATCACGTGTCTGTCTGTTTTTCTGTTTGTTTGTTCCTTATACAAATCCACACCGTTTGACCGATTTGGACCAAACTTGGCAGACAGGTAGGTCTTGATACGGGAAATCTCCTAGGCTAGGTCAAAAAAATCTACCAGCTGTCTGTCTGTATGTTTGTGCCTTATACAAATCCGCACCGTTCGTCCGATTTTGAATAAACTCGATACCGTCTCCACACCGTTCGTCCGATTTTGACTAAACTCGGTACACATGTAGATCTTAATCTGGGGAGTGTCGTAGGCTAAGTCAAAAACGTCTTATAACTGTCTGTCTGTATGTTTGTCCCTTATACAAATTCACACCGTTCGTTCGATTATGTCTGTCCCTTATACAAATCCACACCGTTCGTCCGATATCGACTAAACTCGGTACACATGTAGATCTTAATCTGGGGAGTGTCGAGGGCTAAGTCAAAAACGTCTACCAGCTGTCTGTCAGCAAGTTTGTACTTCATACAAATCCACGCCGTTCGTCCGATTTTGACTAAACTCGGTACACAGGTAGATCCTAATCTGGAGAGTGCCGTAAGCTAGGTCAAAAACCTCTACCAGCTGCAGTCATAATGTCTTTTTTTTTTTTTTTTTTTTTTTTTTTTATAAAAATCCACTCCGTTAGACCGATTTTCACCAAACTTGGCATACATGTATATCTTAATACGAGGGGTGTTATAGGTTAGGTTCCTCAAAGTTGGGAAGTCACGGGGTTCGAAACAGTTACAGGTTCGTGCTATGAGATTTTAATAATACTCTCTTGGTTTATAATTTTTTTAGGCTCTTCTATATGCCGAAAGTAGGTGTAGCATGGCACGCCGGGTAACAGCTAGTTTATTATAAATTTTAACATCCATTAATAACAAACACAGATTATGACACATGTATAATCAGGATAAAGCTAATGCCTTTTCTATTTACCGAAAAATAGCAACTACCCTTGGCGGAAATCCACTCTGTAGGGAAGGAGTGCTCGCGGTTTCAGCACACATCAGGGAGGCTATCGGGGCTGCCCTCGATTCATCAATTACACAGCCACACACCAAAAAAAAAAATAAAAAATATCTGGGTCCGGACCCAGAGAGCAGATCATGTTTACTTTATAGTTTTGGGGTCGCTTAATCCGAATCCGGGGTCAGAAAAACTCTTCCACTTTTTGATTAAGCCCCACCCCCCTAAACTCAAAAATTTAGGATATTTTACATTATAATATTTTTATTCAAGTTGGTAACCAAATTAAACGACTATTTCCAGTGTACTGGCTTTTAGTGCTTAAAAATACTAATTTAGTATTTAATTACACCTCAGCACACTTGATTGGTCCATTTGGAGCGAAGTTACAGCCCTTTAAATATGACTTTTCTAAAAAAATTCCCGTTTTGTCTTATATTTTAGTATTTAATATGTTTCTAATGCATCCAATCTTGGAGTTTTTATAACAAATTTGAACCAAGGCCTTCGGAGATGATTTTTTTTTTGTGTGGCTGTGTTATCAGTAATAAATAAATAATAAACTGTATAACAACTAGCATTATGTTATTTAAATTTTAACGTTTTATTAACTAAGAATTTTAGGGCGGGTTATCTACAGGTTACCAACCTTTTCTAGCTAGGATAGGCCTCATGTATTTTCTTTTTTCGAATGAAAAACCCCCATTCCTTGTGGGAATCGATCCTAGGAATTTAGGCTAGGTGTTCTCATGCCTTAGCACTCACGGCTATCAGGCCTCTCATTATCAAATATTATCTAGAAAATATAGATGTTTTGGGGGAAAATAAAAATTGCTACTCACAAAAAGTCTGAGTTGATTGAGGTTTCGGTAGAGAATCTCGGTACGAATTCTTTAGCGTTAACATTCAACTCGACCTTGTTATCATTTCCATGAATATAGGCCAGAATAGTTTCTTCTTCTTCAACACTAGCAGAAGGCTGGCTGGGAAGAGAATTCTCTGAAACTAAAAGTAAAAAAAAAATATATATATACGAAAATTATTATTTAAACGGTTATTGTTTTATTTGCATTGAAAGTAGCTATTGATGTTGCACTCAACATGTACTAACGTATTAGCTTCAACGCAGGTTAGAGATAGGTAGGTAGGTTTTATTTGTGGTACCCATCTTGTTTAATTTCTGATTTATTTCCATTGTTTGAGTTTTTAGTGTTGTTTGTTGTTTTTGTCCTTTGTTCTGTGGTTATTTCTGCTAGGAAAATGCGTCTTTGGAATTTACCTACAACGGAATATTATTCTAAATTTTATATCGGTGCATTTTCCACCGAAAAACCACTGATCTATATTATCAACAAGTTGGATTGACTAGAGTTTCGATATAAACTTGAGCGAGCGTATCGAGTGGAAACGCATTATAGCAATTATGCCATGAACATAAGTACTACGCGCTTACTCAAGGTTATATCGAAACTCTAGTCAACCCAAATCATTCATAATCCCGCCGCCATGTTGGCAAAAAATCTCTGACCCGGTGATGATCCAGATCTTTGAGAGCCGGTTCTTTAACCTGAGTTGTAGCTAATACGTAACTTCCTAAAATTCTTCATATCTTCATCAAACATTCCTGCTAAATACAGATAATTACCCCTGTAAAAATTGTTATATAAATATATAAGTTTTAACAAGATAGCGGCCACAATAATTGTTTCGCCATGAACTGTGGTGTATAGCCTTCTAAAAACATGTTTCCAAGTTCTTCTTGACGTTTCATCGTTCTTCACGCGATTTCGTTAACCGGCAAAATCGGTCTATCTGGAGGGGCGTTTACTCCTAACACAAATCATGAATATGCCCCGAAGCACAGTGGGCAAAAATCCACTTTTAGGCCGACAAAATTATTATTTTTGTGTTTTTCAATATTTTTGAGGTCACTGAGGCAGGTAAAAATATTTAATACAAAACTTTGGACCATAGTTTTTAGTATATCCAACAAACAAATGTTGTAGACACACAAATATTTTGACATAATCGATAAAAATTGGGAAAACATTTTGTAAATCTACGGAACATTTAAGTAGTACCTATTTGCATCTATTATTTACATGAACATAATACATATATTCATAAAAAATAATACATAGGCTATAATTCGAAAATAAATAACAAAAATAGTCTAGCAACTTAAAAGTAGTTGTACTGATTTTTTTTTTTTTTTTTTTTTAATAATAACAAATATATACAATTATATTATCCACTAAAAACGAATTATCCATCAATCATTGTCTGATTCTATACTGCTACATCCTTCAGCATTTTCTTCTGAAGAGTCAGTATCGTCAGCCTCATTTTCTAATGACAGTTCTTGAAATTGATCATATGGTTAACTACACTTCAATAGGCTAATTACATCTACATCGGTAACATGAAATTAAGTTATAAAATAAATAAAGTTTCTGTTCAAAAAATGGAAAAGTAATTACAAGAACAAAACTGCAATAAACACTGGGAAAAATGTTCCCTTTCTTAGAGTCCGATTAATATTCCCTTCAGCGCCCGTTCATGATCCAAGAAAGTAAATATTTACATTTTACCTTCTTCCAAATAATACTAGACAATAATAAATGGCTGATTTGTAAAATATTTTTTTGAATTTTGTCCACCAAAAAGGCGATTTTCGCCCACTGTGTGCCGCGGATTCTTCAGATTCTATCTGACTGCTGCCTAAACTAAATTTAAATTTACATAAAAAGGGCGAAGAAGGGGGAGCTGAAAGTCTCAAGACAGTAAAGTAGAAGCTTAAGGCTTTTCGAAAAAAATATTTGGAACTGGAACTTTGTGGAACTTTTTTTTAACCCTTATTCAAACTTGAGTATCAATCAACAAAATATGAACAATCTAGTAATAACTTCATTAATATATTTTTTTCTTTGATATGGCTTTCTGTTATTAGATATATATTATGTATTTATAAAGAACATACCACTAGGTAATAAATCAATTGTGAAAAGAATTTATAAAATTTGCACACAATTTTTAAAATCAACTTACAAAGACCGTAGTAGGAACAAGACTAAACAGAGGAAGTGGAAGTGACTAGCAATGGTTGCCTTCCTTATTGTCCTAAAAAGGTTTGGCTTAAACTAGATAAAAAAAATTGTTCTGTTTTTAATGAAAAGAAGACTTTAGCACGTTTTAACACGTAAATTCATTTTTTACGACCACATTATATTTTCGACTTTTGTCGCCGTAAAATAGACGTTTTGCCCACCGTGCGACGGTCAAAAGATTTTATATATTTGGCTGAGCAAAATTATTTTATCTACCGAACATCGATTCATCGAGGCATTACTCCGACTTACCTACATTTAAATGGCAAATATGGTCTTGTTTAGAACAGGCCCGCCAGTGATTTTATCTAGTAACAGTTACTTATTGATAAATAAAAAAATATGGGTTAAAGGAACATATGATTTATTTAATAAAAACTTTTTACACATAACCAAAAACATTATCATAATTTTAATCAGTTCCTCCAAGTACATCTGGAGGCCAAAATTCTACTATGTCCTTAAGGATTTTATCAAATATAATAAGGATTTTATCAAATATAATAACGTACCCTTATACACGCCACATTCAAACCGACATTCTCTTTTGTTGCATCTATATTTTTTCCTTTCTTCGTAAAATATCATAATGTGGCCTTTTTTACAATATCTTTCCTTGGGTAGAATTCCTCTTTCGACAAAGAAAATCCTGGCTCGTTGCTCTTCTTTGCATAAATCGTAAACATCAAAAATATTCATAGTTTAATACTTTTATAACCGCAAATACACAAACAATACTAAATTAAATAGTATTTAAACATGTGTTTTTATTTCTGTATCGATGGTATCAAATTACATAGTAACAGTTACTAAATATCATTATAAAATCACTGGCGGGCCTGTTCTAAACAAGACCCGGCAAATATAAACGAAAAATAGGAATTAATAACACCTAAGTGAAGCTTACTGAATTACATATTGTCTGAACGTACATAGAAAGCCAATTGGCAAGAACCGGCTGTCTTATTGCCTTACTACGACATATTTCTTTAATTATTGCTTACTTAGGCTGTCTTATTGCCTTCCTACGAAATATTTCTTTAATTATTGCTTACTTAGGCTGTCTTATTGCCTTCCTATGAAATATTCTTTTAAGAACTAATGAAATATTTCTTTAAAAAATGTTTAACAAGGTTTGATTTTATGTGGGTAGATATATTTTGAGAAATGCCAAATACTTAAAAAAGCAATATAGCAATTTAAAACTTAATACCACAGAGAAATATTCTATCAACCTTATTATAGCATAATAAGGTGTTAAGATCAAAAGCACCTTTTGATAAAATAAGTTGCCATTGATGCTTGAAGAAATAAGAAGATTATTTTTCAAATTATTTGTACAAGAAACTATAAAAACCTGTTTAGAAATATTTTTGTCCTTCTACTTACTTGTTATATTTTCCATCTTCGCTTCCATCGATTATTTCAAGGTTTGCAGTCTTTAACAAAAACAAAACGTTGTAAACAGAGTAAAGAGAAAACTACAAATTGATAGGAGTATTTCACAATATTTTTAAGCTTTTAGAATTAAAACTGATTCATATGTTGATAAATCTCTTTTTTACCATATGTTTTAATAACATATTGATAACCAATAAATTTCATTCTTAGGTTATACAAGGAATCTTCATAACAAGTAAAAAAAAAAAAAAAGCTTAAATCCAATTAATTTTTTTTTGTGTTAAATTCTTAAATCAGCATTTTTTGTCACATATTTTATCAGGATAATTAAAATAAATACAAAATAGGTTGCATTACTAAATTAATTTTGATAAAAAGTTTATTTAGTAGGCAGCGTTCTGGAAATTTGAAATTTTTTATCTAACATGAATTTGTCTTATCGGTGGAAATTAGGGAGAAAATTTGTAAATCTGCCCAGCACCTAATCCGTTACCCATTTGAGACATTTTTCTCATTTAATACACAAAGCATGGTTACAAGAGAGGTGCTACTATGTACAAAATTCAATAGGAAATGATTGAAATCAAAATGTCATTCGATAACTTGATAAGGGGGGGGGGATTTTAAAACTTTACATGTGGCTTTTGGGAGTTGATGGGAAAATCAGAAAAAAATAAGACTACTTGCTGGAATGCTCTAACATGGGCATTCTTCTTTCTGTTATACAGTGTGTCCCCAAAATAAACGGCAAAACTTCGGGAACCGATGGAGGATGAAAAAAGAAAGAAAAAAAAGTCCGACTCGCAGGAACTGCGTCATCTTAGCGCGGTTCCAGTTCTTTTTTTTCTTTTTTTTTTTTTTTACGGCTCATCTACATCTAGGTCATTAGCGCCGACATCTAGGGTTTAGCGAGGAATTTTACCAGCGAGCCGTGGGATGATAAAATTCCTGCCGGAGGTTGGGAACCGAACCCACCATCTCCCGCTTATGAATCCAAGGCGCTAGCCATTAGACCATGGGAGACCCCGGTTCTTGTTCATATCCCTATTCTCATTTGAAAAGCATAGAATAGAAACAGATAATATTTTCCTCGGCCTTTGTTCAAAGGGTTTTATGGCTATTCCTGGGGTTAGGGTCGGGTCCGCAAGACCCTAGAAACCTCTTCTACCGATACTTCATTTCATATGTTTCAATGAATTGGAAAATATAAAAAATTTTCACATATTCCTGTGTTCTTTTACTATAGTAATAATTCTACAGATAAAATCAATTAAAAAATAAAATAAAAAAACCAACAGCATAAAGGCAATTGAAAATATTCAAAAGACGTCATCGAATCTTTTTCTCTTGGCAAGCTATGTTTCTAACAATGAATTGTTTTTCTTATTTTTCCTAATCTGTTTTATTGTAAAATACATTATCCAAATATAAGCAATTAAAAAATAACAAGGAATAAAAACAGACAAAACGAACAGTTCGAATAAGCAAAATCCATTACTTTAATGTTTTAAGCACTTATTTCTCCGATTGACATCGCCTAATCAAAACATTCATCAGAACCTTTTTTGTAGAGCATTTAGTAAGCTTTCTAATGGTATTGTTTCGTTTGCCAAGATTCTCAACCTTTTTCGAGATATTAAGGAAAATATACAGAGTTACCAAAACTTTTTATGTCTGTTAATAAAATATTTTATTCTAACCCTTCCTTAACTCCAAACGGCACCAAAATTTCAACACATTAGTTTTAATGATAGTAAAACATGCAGAAAATGTTTCAACTGAATCCCATGATTCTAAGTACCCAAACCAAAAACGGTATTCAAAAAGTATTTTTCCAATTTTCTCAAAAACGGTTAAAGCTATCGCCTTGAAAATGGGTTCATTCGTTTTACTAGCCAAAGAAGCCTATAAAACGAGTACTTACAAGCTTATGAACTCAAAAACGTAAGCGTTACGATTTTTTTTGCGCGAATTTCGCCCCAAACGCCATCTTCCAGTGGGCGGATTTTGCTGGTTAACGAACTTGACTTTTCAAATTGGACGACAGATTTTTGTACCAAATTTCATCAAAATCGGACCATCAGGGAAGCCAGAAATCCGCGAACAGACAAATATATATATATATATATATATATATATATATATATATATATAAATATATACATATATATATATATATATATATATATATATATATATATATATATATATACATACAAATTTTAACCACCGTTATTTTCGGTTTCTAGGGGTTCTGAAACGGGAAATTTTCTAGTCGGCACTTCCGGATTGTTTCATTGTATCAACCTTATAAGCGGGGTTCCTCCCTATGGAGGAGGGAGGAACCGCGCTAAAATGTCCTTTGACATTTTTCTCGTTTTTCCTTTTTTTCCGAGAAAAACGCAAAAAAATATAACACAATTCTAAGTAGCAATTCCTACATAAGAATCATTATAAGTACATTTTTATATTCCACTCCCTCTACCCAACCACCTCCACCCTTAAACAAAACAAAAAAATCTTCTTGGTCAACAAATTAAATCACGGCATGTAAAGCTGCAAGTACAATATTATTTAAAATAACTACTTTTCTTTGGAGGAAAGTTCCAAATTTCCAAGTTTCAATTCTTAATAAAATTAAAGTTTCAATTCTTAAAACAGTTTAACATTTAACACTGGATGCATACATAATTATAAAAAATAATTTATTCTTCTAATAATTCCTGACGGTCAATTCAAAAACTGTTTAAAGATTTGTCCCCTTGCAGCAATACAGGGATCACAACGCAGATTGACAGACTGGTTGGAATTTATGAATTGCTCTTCTGAAATCTGTTCCCAGGCCCGTCTGATGCGACGGATGAGGTGATCCTTGAGTCAATGGGCTCTCTGTAGATCAAATCTTTAATGTCTCCCTAGCGAAGAAATCCAAGGGTGTGAGGCCTGAAGATCGAGCCGGCCAAGATACCGGCCCACCAGGTCCTATCCAACGCTATGGATAGTTAGTGTCCAACCAATTTCGGACGGCCCTCCCGTAGTGGCCTGGACAACTGTCGATTTCGAACCAGCTTCCCAATCTTTGTGCCAAAAGCACTTCCTCCAATAACAACGACAGTGTATTATCGAGGTATGCGTGGAAAAACTCTGCGTTTAGTCGATCAAAAAATGGAGAGCTATTATTTCATTATTTCACAGGAAATCAGAGGCATACTCCCTTTTATATTTTTGGGATTGGGATTAAAGGAGGTGGTTGTGGGGCTGGGAGGGTGAGATGAGGAGCTTGAAGATAAATTAGGTAGCAGGCTGTACCGTATGAAATGTCAGTTTTGGACTAGCCGATTTCCTTCAAATGTCTTGAAACTGTCGTGGCTCCTACTCAGAGTTCTTTGGTATATTCCCTAGTGCTTTTTGAGGGACAAACTTCAACCCTTTCTTTCAGGTAGTCATTGTCAAGCTTGGTTTCCGGCCTTCCTCGCTCCTCGTTGCCAAGGTCAAAATTTCCACTTCGAAACCTGGAAAACCACCGGTAAACAGTTCGTTCATTCACTGTTTCCTCCCCGAACGCCGTGTTAATGTTCATAAACACCTTAGCAGCGCTATGACCGAGCTTAAATTCATAAAGAAAAATAATAATAATATTTCCGTTGAAGTCATAATTTAATTTTTTTTCTCAGAGGATCGTTCTCACAAAATAGTACGCAACTTACTAATTAATAGGAATAAAAGAGCTTTAATTCTATATGAATAACAAGGATGATTGTAAATAATGAAATAAAAAAGGGAAAGGATTAAATCGCCTCGATTTAAAAGAATGCCTATTCACAACTGTGTTTTAGTTTCTTGCGTTTTTCTCGGGAACGAAGCAAAAACGAAAAAAATACCAAAGAACTTTTTTTCTTTCTTTTTTCATGCTGCATCGAATCCCGAAGGGTTGCCATTTATTTTGGGGACACCCTGTATATTAATACACGAATGCCCCTAAAGAAAATTTCAAAATCGTTTTTGTCTCTTCTAAAGCTTTATAAAATTTAATTAAGGGGATTATTTTGTTTTTCTCAATCATCTCACGGACAATTTCGGTGTAGTTCTCAGACCTGAAGTATTCTAAAATGTTTGTGACAACCTTTTTGAGTAAAAATCATGCAGCTGCATGTTGCACATTTAACTGGTTTTCAAGTTCCGCAACTTTCACTATAGTGATATATATATATATATATATATATATATATATATATATATATATATATATATATATATATATATATATATATTTATGGGTGTACAAATTGTAACTACAATTGTGTCAAGAGGTCAACCACATAACCGGGGCTCCTCCCTACAGAGGGAGGGAGGAACCGCGCTAAAAGCAATTGATTGTCTGAATGAATCTATTTCTGATTCCGTGTTCCAGACAATAACATCTCCTGTATAGAACTGGCCTAGATAGTAAGAAAGAAGAAGAAAAGAAAAGCTCCATTGTTGAACAGTTAGAGGAATGGTCCCTTCAACAGGTTCTCAAAGCTATTTATTACTTGCACGCTTCGGGGTTCTATTGTACTCCCTTTAAAGTCAGAATCAGGAGATAATTTCATTGTTCTCTTTACAACTTTTTAGAATAGGAGGCGCTAATAATCTATTAAATATTAGCAATTATCAATTTTTCTCTAAGTCTCTGGAATATAGCACAAACATCACTTTGAGCCTGAGGTAAATCCATTTGCTGAATCCAGCAATCATATTTTATTTTTTATTTCATTCAACGCCCGACGGTAGCAGATGAGCGATTTGATGCTGAGTCCCAGTGAGGTCCGTTGTGAGGTCAGGAAAATGGATGCGTTTGGGACAGATGAGGAAGTGACTTCCTTCTATCCTTCCGATTGAACATAATGGGCAAATGTCCGGGTCTACTAAGCCTGCAGGTAGTCGTGTCTAGTTTCCAGCCGAAACCTAGGGGTAACCTTGGGTAATTTCGTCTATAAGCTCATCTTGGAAGAATCTAGCTGTTGTGATTCGATTTGACACCGACTAACCGGCATCGTATCCCATATACTGGGCACTCCTCTACACCGATTCTCAGCCCTTACTGCAGGTTTGACTCCCCACCATGGCTGACAACGGTCTCCCTTACGGTCCGCCCCTCCGATTCGGACTCGGGGGTTCAGTCAGTCCTAGCCGAACCACCACTCCAGCCTGACCTATCAAGACATGCCATTTTGTGCCTCTCCACCTCGATCCCATGATCACTCTTGCTCAACTTGGCACTTTGACAGATTAATTAGTCAATTTGAATGATTTATAAACATTAAGAATAGAGCTCACTTAAATCACTGCGGATTTTTAGAATAACAAGGGACCAGTTTACCGGTCAACCCTATTGCTCATGGAAATCCATTCGCCATTAACCCTGGATTAACACTGCTATTGGTATCTACTTTAATGACACCGTGGGGTAAATTTTACCCCATACTTCGCAAAATACATAAAATAAAAAAAAATTCAATTTTTTCTTTTGCTTTTTAATAAAAGAGCAACTTATAGAGCAGGGACATCAAGAAATAAATTCAAACAGGAATAAATCTGCCGAATATTAATTAAAATTTACAAAAGAGCTGGGAAATCCTAAAACTCAATATTGTTCATACACCGAATAATTATCCTGAAAAAAATTTTACTAAACTGAAAATATTTTTTACGAACAATAAACTAGAATGATCACAATCCATAAAAAAGTAGGAACTTTAGAAAAATACAATGTTCTGTCCAATTGAGACTCGTTAACATTTTGGTGATCGGTGTGCATGGTCCTTTTACACACAGAACATAGCGTTTTCGCTTCCAAAATAAACATTTCACAGGTGTGTCCACGAAAGATGTTGAAGGTCCATCAGGATTCTTGATTCATCTTCCGAAACAACAAGCATCAGTGTCTTCAGTGGTTTTGGTATGTTCTCCAGTTGAGCAATAACTGTCAACAACCAGTTGGTAGTCCAAATCAAAGATTTTCTTTTCTGGGCAGTTTTCAGCCCATTTCGTCACTTGGAAAGCCGCAACATGAAAGTAATCGACCCGTAAAGATTTATCAGATCAGCGAAAAAGGCATACGTTAACTACACCGTGGGGTAAAAATACCCCATATACAACTCGCAACCTTCTCACGCAGCGATTAGCTGACAACTGGCGTTGTTTATATTAGGTCAAAAAAGATAATACACTTCCGATTATTTAGAAGAAGGAGGGAGTCTCTATGATTTACAGAATTTAAGAAACTAGCCATAGAACAAAGTGTGGGGTGTTTTACACCCCACGGTGTCAATCCAGGGTTAAAAAAAATATAATAATTGTGATTTGGTTTAGTTCAAACTACCATTGGAAACATACCAATGAATTCCAGAATCACAAAGAACTAATTTTCACAAAGGTCACTCTTTGAGTTGTTCACTCACACTCCAATTATCCATAAGTGGATTTCTGTGGTTTGGTTGTAATTTCTAGTTGTTAAAAGAGGATAGTGGAGTTTTGATTACAGAGGTTTCATAAAGCCTTCTGTGTGATTCAGATTAAAATTGAGTATTCTTCCGCAAGCTTTGATTTTGCTAATTATTCTCATTATATTGAAATGTCTGGTTACATTTCTATCTCTTTTAAATACAATTTTTATCAAATATGAATATAATTAAAAGGGCAAATTTTTATTATTAAAACATTAAAAAAAAAAAAAATAACAGAAATGTTTGCAGACTTTTATTGTTTGAAATTCAGTTACTGTTTACCAGGAGATTTCAGGCGAAGGATCCTGTGTACTGTAAGTTAGAGTCCGTCTAAAATGAGTTTGGCAGTAAGACAAAGATTTTATCTTAATAGTGTCGTCATTCGAGGGTTGGGTTTGGGGTCCCAGATCGTCCTTATTCTCGCCCAGCCTTTAATTAATTAATGGGTACCAGCAAAGGTAAAAATCAGGCGGCCGTAGCATAGTGCTCACCACACTATCTTCCTAGTGTGCCGTTTGGTCAAGAATCAGACACCTCTACACTATCTGCTCTTTTTTTTTATAATGGAGAAATAATGTTGAAAAAGTAATTTTGGGCTGATTGGCCAGTCTTTATTATAATGTTTTAAATGTTTGTTTTATATATTCAGTCTGTATGCTTCGATATAACTAATGAGTGTACGTCTGTACTGTGTGGTTATCGCATATAAACTTATGTAAGTATGATAAGTATGAATTTATTGGTGAATCCTATCTTTGTATATCAAATTCTTCCGTGCGTGTGTTTGTAATAGAACTACTTCTAATCGGCTGGACCGAACACTTTTTGTATGTTATTAAGATGAATTAAGAATGATTAAGATTTACAATTTTATCCAACAAACAATGTTTTATTAATTTATTAAATTCTTCTTAATATTTTGATGGATTAGGTTCTCTTAGACTATAAATTGAGCCAACGTCAGCGTTTTAGGTCAGATTTTAACACAAATAAAGGACACTAATATTTTTTAAAGCTTACTGAAGTCAGTCCCATTTAGTCTTTTGTTGACTCTATGTTTGTTTTTTTACGTAATTATATATATATATATATATATATATATATATATATATATATATATATATATATATATGGGGGCGAGGTTAGCTCAGTGGTAGAGCACTGGACTAATAAGCTGGAGGCCTGAGTTCAAATCCCGAGCAAGCAATAAATATTTTTTCTTCTAGTGTCTTCGTTCATGGGTTGAATTCGGCCTCCCTGACCGTCCCTAGGCCAACCCAGCCTTTAATTAATTTAATTAATAATGGGTACCTTGGGTGCTAATGACTCCAGCAGTCGAAGCAGCCAAGGGGGAAATCAGGCGGCCGGAGCTTAGTACTGACCACACTATCTCCCAAGTGTGCCGTATGGTCATCAATCAGATACCTCTATAGTATCTGCCCCTCAGGGCCCTCGTGCCCTGTTACGGGACTGATTTTTTTATTTTTTTATTTATATATATATATATATATATATATATATATATATATATATATATATATAAATGCAAAGCTAGACCCCACCTACTCAGAGCCTACTATCCTCTAGATTGCTACTATCCTACCGTGAATCCAAAAGCTGTTCCTATGCTGAAATGATAGAGTAATTTTAATAATTAATGAAAAACCTCAACATGTAACGTCCTCCATGACTTAATAAATAATTAGTAGTAATTAGTTGTTAGTTTTAGTGATATGTTATGTAAATATATTAACTATAGTGTAAATAGCAATGCACTTAATTCTGTACACATAAATTATGTTTAGCACTTAATTCTTAACACAAACGTACTAACTTTTGTCGTATGCTCTCCTCAAACTTTTGTTGTATTTAGTACTATATGTTACTGATAATTGTGAACATATAAATTTGTTTTTTTTTACTGTAAATAAAAATAAATAAATAAACAAAATAACTGAGCAAATCGCACATCAGTGGGCTCAAAAAAAAAAGAAAAGAAAGAATAGATTATTCTATAGAGTATTTCTGGGAATATTTCTTAGCTTTCTTCTGAATTACATTACAAGAAATTAAAAATTAAAAGTTTACAGAGGGAAAGGCCTTGTCATTGCCTGAGACTTACAAAAACGATATGTACCAAAAGAGTACGCTTTTAGCATATTTCATGAAAGATCACCTGCCGTTATTCAAGGGTGAGAAATGCTGAGAAATAATGCGGGCTCTTGGCGTTGGTAAATGGATGGAGGGGAGTGCTCAGGTCAGGAGAGAGCCACTTAGCCGTGAGCCCTTTTAAACGCTCAGCCCTTGCCAAAAAAAAAAAAAAAAAAAAAAAAAAGAAATAACAAAATAGCTCTCAAGAAGGGGGAGAGAAAAAGGCAAATTACGCCTGCTGAGGTTAGGAGAACGGTGGAGGTGGAATTATTGTCGGATTATTAAGGTGTTTAGTGCGCCGAGCCTGGGCATCTCAGTGCCTCTGGAAATATGACTCCTAACTTTTACTTTCCTTACAGCAACAAGTTCAATATTTACAGTATTTATGCTAATATTGTCTAGCCATATATACTAGGGTGTGCGCATGTGTTTAGCGCGTTTCCTTAAACACTCGACAGGGAGGAAACACTTTTATGACTTGGACCATATGAAGCAATCCGTATGTTTCGACTGGAAAATTCCTAGTCACTCGTATCAGTCAGGCAAAGCTGCTAGCCCCTCTGTCAAAGGAGAAGGCAAGTTATTACTATGGCCAGGTTGGATCTAAGAAGGATAGTCGGACTTCTCACAGGACATGGGAAAACACCTGTGCACGTTGGAACTAATAGAGGACCCTTCATGTCGCTGGGGTGCCTCGAGGAAGAGGAAACCTCACAGCATGTACTCTGTGAATGTGAGGCGTTGGCCTACAACAGCTAGTGCACATAGGGAGGGCAATTGCTACGCACAAGGATATAGCCGAGGCTACTCCCAAGGAGCTCAAGCTATATACGAGGAGCTGCAAGTTGTAAAGGGAGTAATCTAGGGACGCAAATCACAATAGATCCATAGGGGTCTCAGGGATCCCCCAGGGGCTTGAGCGGCTCGATTTCCTTTTTTATACACACACACTTATATATATATATAAACATATATGTGTGTGTGGAGTCACCTCCATATGTACCAAACTCCAATGGCTCGAGCCCTTTAATAAGCCGAACAGAATCTGTGGCACCGAGTCATTTTATGTAAAATTCATCTCAATAAAAGTCGATTTTGGTCCAAAAACGTAGACAATTATGTCGATCTTAAAACAAATATCTTTTAATGGATCTCTATGAATCAAAAAATTAAAAGTAATAACTTCTTGCCCATTCAATAAGTCGCAATGCAAAACGATGTCTATTTGCGGCTTAGATTTGGGCACACCGTGTTTTTCACACGGACAATTATTCGTTCTCGCATGGGTAAACCCGAAGTTTGTTTGTTTTGACACTCCATTGCACTAACAGATCGATATTGATTTTTTTTTTTTTTTTTTTTTTTTTTTTTTTTTTTTTTTTTTTTTTTTATGTCTTAATTAGTGATAAAGATTTTGAATACATTAGTTAAGATAATAAAGTACATTTGAATTGGATGATTGGTGTTCTGCCATTTTAATAGGCCGTAATCGTTCACACGTTTACAACGAGATAGTTATTTTTTATTTGAGTACCAAAATAAGCACTAGAAATAATTTATATGGCAAAACAATGTTATATATAGCTTTTAATTCGTTTGAGATTAAGGATCGGTAATGCATTAGTCCAGCTTATACGTTTATTATTCCCTCCCTGCATGTTTCATGCCTTTTCTGCACACCTCTTCAGGAGCGCTTCTTGTTACGAAGTCCTCTCGGTTCATTTACCACCTATGGAGGCATCCGTAAAACTTATTAATAAGTTCAGTTTTTTTTTATACCTGACTTTTGAAAGAGAAAATCACATATTTTCCATTATACGTCTTTCTTTTTAAGGCGTAAATCCGTCATGCTGTATATGAATTGTATGAGAAGCTACACAAGTTTACTGCTTCGATCTGGGACTTGGAATGTGGGTCAGGCTGTGCAGATTTACGAGTTGGTACTGATCCGACTGCACAGGAAGCTGCACATACTCGAGTTCTATTACTGCAGTAACTACTCAACTCCGAGCTCAACCAACTCAGAGGAACAACTAATATACACTTTACCTGCTTATTTATCTAATGGAGTAAATACTACTGGGAAGAAGTTCAAAAAATAAAATTGACATCATAATATATTTTGAAAACTCGGATCCCCCTAAGGACAGATTCCTACAGTATTTAAACCTTTATGTATATATATATATATATATATATATATATATATATATATATATATATATATATGTATATATTCTTTTTACCTTTCTTTTTAATGTTTCAATATTTGGATTTTTAGATCTTTTATTTTGTTTGCACCCTACGGCTCTGAAATCAAATAAATAAATAAACCTTAGTCTGCCAGACTCAATATTATAAAATTTACCCAGCCCCCAAGCCATTCAATTTTGCAATACATTGGTCACTAAACCATAAATAGAAAAATTATACTTAATTGTCAATGAGTTTGAATTACAAGATGGTGTGTTTAAAAAATGTATTTAGAAGACATGCTGATGTTTTTTTCATTCATTACTCTTCTTGCGAACCATGTTTTTGAATTTGGGTCCGACGACTACACTTACACAAATTAGTACAAACCCGTCCTGCTTATACAGGGTGTCCCAGTATATGTGTCCACCCCCTTTTCCTCCTAGAGTTGTTGGAATTTTGAAATGAAACTTGGTAGGTCATAGTTATGTTGCATGAGGTGCTTTTGAAAGTTTAGTTGACTTTGTAACATTCTCCAGTTTTTCTCCAGCGCATCTAACTCTTGATTTTCCAATGGCGGCATATTTTATGACGAATTCTGATAGAAAATTTAATTTTAAGACTAATTTATTCCGAGACATCTTTTGATCCGACGCACCGTTTGCGCGTAAAACGCAAAAAACTGAAAAATATCGCCCTTTTGTAGACAAATTCCTATTTATCACTGAAACCAAGCCTTGTACGTAAAAACACCTCTATACAAACGTTGTAGCCTATTAATTTTCCTTTCAGCTGGTACCAAGATCAAAGTTGTAGATTGAAAATTTAACAGAACAGAATAAATTGCTCTTTCCATATGAAATTATTATATCATGAAATGACAAACTAAAAAAAAAATTTCCCTTTGTTTAAAAAAAAAGTAATCAGTTTCCAAAGAAAGTTACATTCTTTAAAAAAAATATTAACTTCATTAAATATTGCGAAAATCATTTTAAATGTTCAAAATGTCCACCTTCATCATTATTACATTGCACAAGTCTGTTCGGGAAATCATCCTATGCATTTAAAATCTCATCTATTTTTAATTGTGCAACTGACCGAGTTATCCGATCCATCATGTCCTCTTTATTTTGGGGCCATTGATGGTACACCAGGGCTTTTAATCTAGCCCACAGATAGTAGTCCATGACCGTCAAATCAGGTGATCTAGGCGGCCATTCTACCCCCATCCCACGACCTGTACAGCGATCTGTGGGAGAAGGGAAGAAAGTACCGAAATTAGTAATAAAATTGAATTAGATCATAAATAAATTTAAATAATAATAATAAATTTAAATAATGCTTCATAAGTTTATAAAAGTTGCATGTAATACCTGGAAATAACTGACGAAGTTTTTACCGTACTATCAAAGAAAAATGTGTGGGACAACCGTCACGTTGTATGTACATGTTACATCGCTGTTGCAGTGGAATATCTTCCAATAATGTGGGTAGAGTATTTGTCAAAAAATTACAAGAAACTTCTCCCGTATGTCTCTCTTGAAAGAAATGAGGGCCAATTACGTATTGTCCGAAAATCCCGCATCATACATTTACCGAGAACCTATGCTGGTGATCAACCTCCTTCAACCAGTGAGGATTTTCCTACCAAGTTTCATTTAGAAATTCCAACAACTCTAGGAGGAAAAGGGGGTGGACACATATGCTGGGACACCCTGTATATTTGTTTAAAAACGAACCCGCATGGACGTCGGTGCCCTACCTTGTAAACATGCAACAGGAATATACATCCAATACCTCTCAGTTAGGGTGTGCTTTCCTAAATTAGCATTCATGTCAGGATTTTATGTATATATTTTTTATATTTATAAATTGCGTTAAATAATGTATCATCAATATACAGTTTATTATAGCATGGTCCCCTTCATACTATACGTGATGTTATACATCAATTGATAAGTAATCAAAGTATAATGTTTGTTGACACTTGAGGTGCTCCAGACCAGTGTCAAGTGTTAACCAGTACAGGTTAAATTTCGTTGTCAATAATGAATGTACGTTAAAATTTATGTTTCTCATATGTCATTTTGAAATACCCATTATATTTGCGTGCATTACGCAGAAGTGTTCTGACTGTGGATGCTGATGGGTGAGGAGGCTGTGCAAGGGTTAGAGATATTATTACGTTGGATGGACCATCACCAGGTAAAGCGTAAACTCTACACAACTTCTAGTAATTCAAGGACTGCCATCATAGTTGAAATTAACCTCAATTAAAAATAATACTAAGAGATCGATACAGTACGGTAACAGCTGTTCTGTTATCCTCCTAGGCGAGCATGCTCTCTTTAAACTAAAAATCCAAACCCCTCTAAAAGCACTTAAACATTTGTATATCAAAAAAACCTTTCTTAGCGAGTGTTTACATCCCAAAGGGAGTGCCCATGCAAAATATCAAATTTTTCTGTCAAGTGGTCTGGGCTGGGCGATAATAGGTCAGTGAGTCAGTTTTCTACTTTCCACAAACTTACACTCCCCCTTTCCTACAAATTCATATAACAACAGCTATATTGCAAAAAAAGAGAGCAATTTTTAATAAAAACTAGGTATTATGACTAAAAGACGACAATGTAAAAACGAAAAAGTAACAAAAATTATCAGAGAATATGACTAATTAACAATTAATTAAATATAACTATAAATAGAGTGTATCACAAATTTATGGCGATCCTTCAGAGGGTGAAACTAGACAGAAACCGTAATTCAATATCGACAACCACACATTTCTATCTCACTCCGTTTCAGGCACAGGCCGTTCTAAAGGTACTTTAGAAAAACACGTGTCTTTTATAGCACAACTCCAATTTTCTCTGCTTGTGCACATTTTTTTTTTTTCAACGTTTCATTAAATTTTTTAAAAAGTCGTTTTAAGGACTCAACTTATTGAAGGTCAGCTCGCATGTAGATAAGACTCTAAATGTTACAAAGTTTTGTGAGTATCCTTCCTTCATGATTAAACTAGAATACAACAAAAGTGGAGATATTATTACTTCATTGTCAAGTAGAATTACACTAGACATAAGTAAATTATTTTAATGTACTGTAAATAGATGGCTTGAATGCATATTTGAAAATTGTCAACCATCCAGAAATGTAACTATCTTTTTATTTTTATTTTATTTTATTTACAGGTATATTACAATCTACAATTTACATTGTATTGTGTAATGTGATGACAGAATTAGCCAGGTCTCGGGTACAGCAGGTTGTCAGCCGAATACCTTCTTAGGATTCATACTGATGACCTGGTCTACCTTTCACCATCGAACCATCCCTTGCCTCCAGCCGGGAGAGAGGTGATGAGACGTAGGCAATGATATCTTGAGGAGAGAAAATATCCATTGATATCACTCTCAGACATTAGAATATAATAATATACAATACAAGAAAATATCACATACTAATTTTGATCACTGTTATTATTCTTTCACTTCACAGCACTTCACATGTTTAATAGATCTCGAGGCCACATCCTATTAAGACGTCTTGGTGGAGAGGAAGGATGATTGGTGCTGGATAAGGATTGGGCTGTAGGATTAGGATGATTGGTTAACTATCTAACAACAAAGTTTTGGTGATTGAAACTGTTTTTGACTATTATTGTTATGAATGTCAACTCTCTGCCAATGAGGTCCATTTCTGTTTATTTGTGTGTTTATGTAAATAAAAGGAACATAAAACGTAATTTCAAACATGTTATAAGCAATTAGGGAAAAATATAAAAATAAAAAAGAATTATATCCCCTTAATAAATGAAAGTTCCTTCATATTGTTCAATTAATCATTCATTTAGGCGGAATGCACAAACTAGAAGATAAAAAAACTGGAAATGAAACTCAAAGTAAAACCTCCAATTGTTTAATTGTTCGGAAAAAATAGGACACAAATTGTTTTCTAAACATGAAGCAAACAAGAACTTCATTATTGCCTGCCTTTATTTTCATATTGTAGACATGTGATCCTGTTTTTAGAACGTCCATCTATTAAAGTTACAATCAATCTTTTTTGACGGATCTTTCATTTATATATATATCAAACAACGATTTATATATATATTATATATATATATATATATATATATATATATATATATATATATATCAAACAAAACTATAAAAATCGTGGCTTCGTCGCTGTTTTGTTGCTTTGATATCAACTAAACAGGTGAATGAAGGAGAACAAAATGTTTGGACGTTCCAAGATTAAAAAAAAAAACAACAACAAAAATTCCTTTGTCCATTTCTTTAATTAAATCAATAAAATAATGGCCTATGAAATTGGATCCTTTGAAATGTACAGGGTTTTGTGAAATAGGGACGAGAAAGTGATTACTTTGATCTGGTTTTAAGAACCTCTTCAACAATATCTTTTATGCGAAACTCATTAAGGATTCGATAGCTCTGGAAGAAAGTTTAACCAGTTCAAGCAAAGTACTAGTTGAAGCAGAACATAATCTCATCCACAGTTAAGTCATTACATTGTTTAAGTTGTACTTGGTCAAAATGGTTTTCTGGTCGATTGAAATTCTTTGGCATACAGACATAAGGAAGAGAAATAGAAGGGCAGATTTAGCTGCGTTTTTATTCATTGATTTTTAGCACTTTCCTCCGAAGGAAAGTAGCTATTGAGGTTGGACTCATGACGGAATTTTTGAAAAATTTCTTCGAATCTACAAAACTCGGTATTCGTTATTTTGATCTAAAGAGAGAATTCCGTTGTAAAAATAAACTAAATCGGTTCATTAGAAGGGGGGGTTTACACCGGACCCAAAATACCAATTTGCCACTGCCAGCCGTAATTTTTGTTACATTTCAACGAAACTTGGTATTCGTGGTGGTAATCAACAGAGAAAAATGGGTTGTAAAAATAAACTAAATCGGGTTATTTGGAGGAAGGTTTACTCCGGACCTAAAGTACTAATATACTCATAACGGTCGTAATTTCTGCTGTATTGTAACGAAATGCGGTATACGTCGTGGGAATCTCATGAGAAAGAAGTGTTGTAAAAATGAAGTAAATCGGTCTATTGGAAAGGAGGGTTTACTTTAAACTCTGTTTCATTACAACTAGCCAGCCAGACGTAGGTTCGCAAAGGCGCTACAAGGAGCGCTATCTCCCACTATGGGGACTGTATCCTGTTCCTGCGTCAGATCAAAAGACGGAATGTGAAGTTTTTGTGTATTTATTAAGTAGTACAGTATCATGTATTAACATAACTCTGGAAGCAAATTATTTACAAAATTAATAATTGAACAGGCCTCATAAGAAATGTAAATGAGCAGAACTATTCACGTTTTTATTTTATTTATATAGGTTATTTACAGCAAATTATTCAGTAATGTAGTCTACACTAAAAAAATTCTGAGGAAAGTGCTTAGTTATGCAGCTCCTGCGTGACGGAATTTTTTATTAGTTATTACATTCTTTATATTAGTATATCTGGTAAAATAATAGGATAGGATAGAATATGAAGGTTCTGTGCTCAAGGCCTACCAATTTCATCCTCGATTAAGGCGAGAAGGACGTTCAAATGACGTTGAAAGAGGTCTACACAAGCTCTCTTCTGCTCCGATGAAAAAAACAAAACATATAATGATAAGAAAATAATAATTTAATAGCATATATGAATCGATCCATGCAAAAAGAACTTCAGTCCATTTTTTCCCAATATGAGTTCCGATAATATTTTCGTTTGTATGAGTGATGAATTCTTTGTATCTAAAGGTAACTTCACATTTCTATGTTAGAAGGACTTCAATACAATACATAGTTGCCATAGAAACATAGTCATAATTTTATTATTCCATGCAGAAGGGGTTTCAGTCTAGTTTTCTTAAAAGTAATGGTTTTGGACTGAAGCTCTTTTTGCATGGATATATTCATATATGGAATGTTGATGATCAGAAAATTCAATAGAAACTAAAATAAATATCAGATAATAGGATAATCTAATAATATAATATCCAGTCGTAAGATAAAAAAATATAATTAATTAAGTAATTAAATAAATTAAAATAAGTACTAATAAAAAAATGAATGTAAAAAAAGGAAAGAGACGTATTATAAATTAATTATTTATTAAAGATTAGATATTTTTATTGGAATTAGAAATGTTGGTTTTCCTTAATAATACTATATTTAATTTTATGTATTCGTGGTCTGCAAGTAGGTGACAATGTTATCCGTTAAGTCCTCAATAAGGTGGCAGTAGAATTTATCTTTTTATGCAGTCCGTGAGTAAGTGTTTTACAGTTAAAGAAACGTTGCATGTCCCGCACCTTGGCTTGGTTTTAGCACTTTCCTCCGAAGGGTTGGGTTGGTAGGTAGTTTAAGGGCAGAAAACTGCTTGGTCATCTCCGCCCTTGTTGTGTTTAATTGTGCAAGATTAATGTTAGGATGGAGAGTGTTTTCAGTATTATGTGTTTGAGATAGAGTTGTGTTACTAAAGTTGTATTTGGGAGAATCTAAGTTTGGAAAAAAAGAGAAATTATTGATGTTATAAAATTGCATGGATATAAGAACCAGATTCACACAAACATAAATATATTTGCACTTATATAAATATAGTATACATATATATGTATAGTGCACAGTACATATATAAATACAGTACAAATAATAAAAAATATATATAATGTAAACATATATTTTGTTTTATTTTATTATTTTTTTTATTCATTTTATTTTATTTTTTTATTATTTTTTTTTATTTTTTTTTTTTTTATTTTTTTTTTATTTATTTATTTTTTATTTATTTTTTGTTATTTTATTTTGATATTTTTAAAAATATTTTCTTCTTCTTTTTCCCTTTTTTTTTTCCTTCTTTTGTTTTAACTTTTTTTTTTTTGTATATATATTTTCATTTTCCTCATTTATTTATTTTGATATATACTAGTGATTACACTGTACAACTAACAACTTTCTTATATTATACTAAAAAATTTCTTATATTATACTAATGCTTACTATTACTATTATACTAATACTTACTATTACTATTATTTATTATTATTGTTCATAAAAAAAAAAAAAAAAAAAAAAAAAAAAAAAAAAAAAAATTAAAAACATACATTTACATATACACACATACCTACAAATATTTATCAATTAATTAATATTATATATTTTATAGTAAAAGATATAGCTGCGCCCTTTTTAAAAATTCTACAACAACATCAACTGCTTCACCATCATCCCGCAGAGCTTCCGCCAAGTTTCTTGGTATTCCCAGCTGTTGAAGCAGTATCGTGTAGCGAGAGCAGTCTTCGAATATGTGTTTTACAGTGATCGGCTGATTGCATCTCCCGCAGGCTGGTGGGATTCCTCTAGACATCAAGTAGCCGTGAGTCAGTCTGGAGTGGCCAAGTCTGAGCCGAGCTATAACAACCTCCTCTCTTCTCGATGTTCTGTTTGAGGAGGACCAGGGTCTCGAATCGTGCTTGACGTATTTAAGTATTTGCTCCCCGCATTCGGCCCACGTGTTTGTCCATCCTTCTTCGATTATGCTTATGGCTGGCGCTACGAGTTCACTGCCAGATAACGGAACCCTTGTAATCTCGCTCAAACTGTGTGCAGCCCGAGCGGCTTGATTAGATGGACAACTTTTCCATTATCTCTGAGAGTTCTGGTGTACTGTAGAATTTTTGAGATAAGGGAGTTTGTCGTGAAAATGTCTTCAACACTTTCTAGGGCACTTCTCGAGTCGGTACAGACAAGTATGTTCTTCTCTGGGGATTCTATAGCTAGATGCAGGGCTGCGGTGATAGCAAATAGTTCAGCAGTGAAGCTGGTGCTTTGGGGACTGAGTTTGAACTTGTGAACAAGGTCAGAATCAATCACTGCACATGCTGTTGAAGATTCTGTCTTGGAACCATCGGTGAAGTATACCCTCTTCGCCGCGATGTTGCTCAAGAATTCGCCCAGATAAGAACGTAGCTCGATGTCCGTCATAGAATTTTTGTTTTTAGTTAAAATGTGACGATCGGGCGGTGTGAAGGTCCAAGGGGAGGAATTAGGCGAGGCTTCTTTTTGAGGCAGTCTTGCAGAGGAGATGAGGCTTATTTCACGATCCATTCGAAGTGCTAGAGGAGTACTTGCAGAAGGAGAGCGGCTGTATTTGTCAATATATTTGGGGTTAAAGATAAATGGGTAGCACGGGTGACCAGGGGAGGTGTAAATTTTGGCGATGTATTTAACTGCCAGTTTCTGCCTTCGATAGCTCAGGGGTGGGATTCCTGACTCAGCACAGAGACTCAAAGTTGGCGTTGAACGGAAGGCTCCTGTAGCAAGGCGTAGTCCAGAAAAGAGGACTGAGTCAAGAAGGGAAAGAACGGGTTTTTTGGCTGAGCCATAAATGAAACTGGCGTAGTCGATCTTAGAACAGACCGTGGCCAAAAACACTCTTAGGAGGGATTTCCGAGTTGATCCCCACGGGGTTTTGGAAAGAACATGTAGCAGCTTCATCCGCTCTAGGCTTTTCCGCTTAAGATCCACGACGTGGGGAGCCCATGTGAGGCGGCGATCGAATGTAAGTCCCAGGAGGCGGATTTCGTTGCTTTAATGGAGTGGAGTCTGCCCGAAGGTAAAGGTGGGAAGGTCAATCTCGCCCTTAGTTCTCGTAAAAAGCATACAGCGTGACTTTTCAACTGATATCTGCAGGCCGCTTTCTTCAAACCATTTAAAAATTCGTGAGATTGTTGCCTGAATGTTTGATTTAATAAAATGGAGATTGGATGATTTGCAGAAAAAGAGCAAGTCATCAGCGTATATTAGGCTTCTGACATTGGTGGTAAAACATTTATGTATCTCACTGACGGCTATGCTGAAGAGAGTTGTGCTTAAGGCACTTCCCTGTGGAACTCCATACTTTGAGGATCTCATACTGGAGAGAGTGCCGTTTGTGTAAATTTGGAAACAACGATCATTCAGAAAACTGGTTATATAAGCTGGTAGGTTGCCTTTGAAATCCCACTCATGGAGTTTCTTCAAAATACTCCGCCTCCAGATGGAATCAAAGGCATTTTTAATGTCAAGCGTGACAGCGATCATATACTGTTTATTGATGTATGCGTTCAGTATTTCTGCTTCAAAAATTACTAGGTTATCAATCGCTGACATCCCACTTCTGTAAGCAGATTGTTCAGAGCCTAGAAGATTGTCTGCTTCTAATACCCACTGCAGTCTCCTATTTACCATTCTCTCCATGATCTTGCCGAGACAGCTAGTCAGTGATATAGGGCGAAAGCTGGTTGGTAGTGTTCTGTCTTTTTTTGATTTTGGTATGGGGATAACAAAGGCCTGCTTCCAGCTACTCGGAATGACTCCCGTCGACCAAACTTTATTGAACAAATCGAGCATATCATTCAGTGTGCTCGAGCTAAAGTGCTTAATCATTTCATAGCTTATTAGATCAGGCCCAGAAGATTTGCCCTTAAGACCACGGAGGGCACATTTCAGTTCCCATATGGAGAAGGGTAAATTGTAGTCTTCAGTATGGTGCTGAGGTTCAAAGTAGATTGGTGTTTCTTCAGTTTTCTCTTTATGTTCGATGAATTTGGTACTGAAGAAGTTGTCATCTACATTGAAAACTTCCGCAAGCTTTTCGATAATAATTTCGGGATCTGCAGTGAGTACACCGTCAACAGAGAGAACGAGTGGACGTTCTCTGCTGGAGCCTTGCATTGTTCTCACTCTCCTCCATATATCAGATGCGGGCGTGGTTGAGTCAATTCCTTCGATGTAATTATTCCAATATTCAGCCTTGCTGCACTTGACTATTCTTCTTGCTTGAGCTCTGGCTTTCTTGAATTCTATGAGGTTCGTGGTTGACATTGTTCTCTGGAATTTTTTCAGTGACTTTCTCCGAAGCTGAATGGCTGCGCGACATTCGGAATTAAACCAAGGGGCACATTTCTGTTTGGGTTTATTCTGGCTTGTTGGAATAGAGATATTAGCAGCATTTAATATTGCATTAGTGAATAGACGGCAATGTTCTTCAGTATTTGTGTTGCTGTAGTCAGCTGTTCGTATTGAGGATTGAAACTTAGGCCAGTCCGCCTTCTGGAGTAGCCATCTCCTCTTTAGCATCGCAAAGCCATTATCACTAGTGTTAATGGATGAAATGATTGGAAAGTGGTCACTGTTGTGTAAGTCATCGATTGTATGCCACGACATGAAGGGGAAGATGGAGGGAGAGCAACATGTTATGTCAATAGATGAGAATGTTTTATGCGCAGAGCTAAGATGGGTTGATTTTCCGGTATTAAGAATGAGTAGATCGTTATCACGGAGAGCTTCGACAATGATGGCTCCTCGTTTGTCCTGTTTACTTGAACCCCAAAGACTCGAGTGTGCGTTGACGTCTCCTAATAATATACAGGGTGTGGGGAGTTGTTGGAGTAGGTTCATAAATTCGAGTTTGTCGAGTTTTTCACTTGGACGGAGGTAAATATTACAAATGTAGAAGTGCTTGGGTATCCAAACCTCCACAGCGACAGCGAAGAGATTTGTCTGGAGGTTTATCTGATTAGAGGCGATTGAATCGTGAACGAAGACTGCAACTCCTCCGCTAGCCCGCTCTTTTGTGGTGTCATCGAACCTGTATGAACTGTAGTTTTCAAGAATAAAAACATCGGAAGGTCTAAAGTGGGTCTCTTGAAGGCAGATGCAGAAAGGACTGATTTGATCAATCATCTTTTGAAGGTCATCCAGGTGGAGATTGGCACCATTACAGTTCCACTGCAATAATGAGCTCTTGAACGTTTGATTTTGTGGATTACCCATATTGTGAAGGCCGAAGGCAGTATTCTGCTGATGTGGATGGGAAAACAATGAAACCTGGAATCTGGCAATCTTTATGATTGCGACCTGTACAATTATTTATCATTACATTAAAGGCGCAGACTAAGGAGACAAGATAAGTTAAATATATACACAAAATAACTAGAAACAAAGTAGCATTTATGTAAGTGTAACATTTGTAAAGATAGAGATTGTTAGATAGTTTTGCTTTTGCTTTAAAAATAGAAAAGATGTTACTATAAGGCTGAAGCCAGTTCTTAATCCAGTGGCAAGCAGAAGTTTTTCCACAAAACACAACTATAGCTGAGTGTAGTTTATTGTTATGATATGATATCATAATGTGTATGAAGGGTTAGAGTCTCTATGTAAATCAGGAAATCAAGATCGGTAGAATGTTTAAGCTGGAAAATATTTGTGGTTAGGGGCTGGGTAGTTGAAGGGGTTGAAGGGGTTTGTGTGGAGTGATGATTACAGGAGTTTATTATGTAATAGTAAGTAGTGTGGAGTCATGCAGGGCTTGGATTAACTGTTTTAAGCTTTGTTGCAGTTTTCTTTGAACCCCTTGTTTTTGTTTTTGGCACCTTTGGCGGGATCAATGTAACGCTAGCAGCTTTGTTGGTTTGTTTGGGAAGAGCAGGAGTAGAGGGGAGATTGTCAGGGCTGGGTGAGCGGCGAGGTTCAAAGGGTAAAGGCAGGTCAGTGCTTGAGAGGAGAGAGGGACCCTCGATATGTTGCTCCGACTCGCATTGTAAAGGTGGGGTTAGGGAGGGAGGGCTGGATGGAGCGAAGATTGGAGGTGGGGAGCCCTCGCCTTGCTGCTCTGAACCGCACGGAGGACTTGGAGGTGGGGAGACAGGGCTGGCTGGGGGAAACGCGGGAGTGGGGATAGGCGGTGGAGTGGTGGGGAGACATGCGAGCCTACCGTTCTCGCTACTACTAGCCCTAGGCTCGACTTCCCGCCTGTCTGGCGCCGAAGATTTGAAATTCGGTTGATAATCGTCAGTTTGAGTTGCTATGCTCGCTGTTTGTACCTTCGCTACTTGACTATAAAGGCTGGCTCTACTAATAAAGGGTTTGCATTTACTCTTTGCTGCTGCGTAGCTTATTTTCTCCCTAGTTTGAATAGATTTAATAGCCTGCTCTTCTAGATACTTGGGACACGATTTATCCCAGGCTCCGTGACTGTCACCGCAATTACAACATTTCTTAATCCTCTGACAGTTGGAGTTATAATTTTCGTGTTTCTCTTCTCCGCACTCCGAGCAGCGATTTCCAATCGCACAGGTACTAGATACGTGATTGAATTTGAAACAGGCGAAACATCTGATCGGAGGAGGAATGTATATTTTAACGTTGCATTTTATATATGCAACTCTAATAGAAGACGGGGGGAGGGGGGTCTTGAATGTTAATATGTAGCTGTGGGTGTCTATTTTGGTTCCGTTCTTAGAAATTTGAATTCTACGAGCGTCAATGACCAATTGGTCCCGTAATTCCCTGATAATTTCGTCTTTGCCTACGTATTGTAGTTCTGGGCATCGAATTATACCCTTGGATTGATTTAGGGTTTGATGCGGTTCAAACTTTACCTTGATTGTATCTAGAAGTGTGAGATTGCTAGTACCAAGCAGTTCCTTTGCTTGAGAATCGCTATAGGTCTCGATAAAGAGTGAGCCGTTACGCAGCTTTTTAATAGTTTTAACTTCACCTATTAGGCTAGTGATTGATTTATTGATTAAGAAAGGAAAAGAGAGAATGAATAAATACCTGGAGAGATGATCCTTACTAATAGCGAAAATCTACCTGTTAGCGGCTCTTCACAAAGGCGGAGAAATACTACACACAACCTCACTCGACCGTGTCTAACACACAACTGAACTACTACTATCCTCCGAAGGAAAGTAGCTATTGAGGTTGGACTCATGACGGAATTTTTGAAAAATTTCTTCAAATATTTATCGATCCTACCAAGTAGACACCGAAAATGACCCCCGTTAAAATTTATATATATATATATATATATATATATATATATATATATATATTTGTCTGTTAACACGATAGCGGCCAGAGTTTTTGTTTTTTCGTCACGAAACTTGGTATATAGCATTCAATTAGCAAACGATTGAACGAGTTCGTTAACCACCAAAGTCGGTCCACCGGAAGGGGGGGTTTACCCCGAACCCAAAACACTAATTTGACTATGTCAGCCGTAATATTTGTTATATTTCAACGAAACTTGTTATTCGTAGTGGTAATATAGAGATAAAAGTGAGATATAAAAATGAACTAAATCGGTTCATTAGAAGGGGGGGGGGGGTTTACTCCGGACCCACAATACCAGTTCGCCACTACCAGCCGTAATATTTGTTATATTTCAACGAAACTTGGTATTCGTAGTGGTAATATAGAGATAAAAGTGAGATATAAAAATGAACTAAATCGGTTCATTAGAAGGGGGGGGGGGTTTACTCACGACCCACAATACCAGTTCGCCACTACCAGCCGTGATTTTTGGTATATTTCGACGAAACTCGATATTCGTAGTGGTAATCCACAGGTAAATATGTGTTGTAAAAATAAACTAAATCGGTTCATTAGGAGGGGGGTTTACTCCGGACCCACAATACCAATTCGTTACTATCAGCCGTGATTTTTGGAATATTTCAAGGAAACTCGGTATTCGTAGTGGTAATCTACAGGTAAATATGTGTTGTAAAAATAAACTAAATCGGTTCATTAGATTTAATTTAAAAGAGAACTATTCATGTTTTTATTTTATTTATGTAGGATATTTTAAGCAAATTGTTCTGGAAAGCAGTCTACACTACCCAAATTCTGAGGAAAGTGCTTAGTTATGCAGCTCCTGCGTGACGGCCTTTTGTAAATAGATATAGATATGAGTGAGTGAGTTGTGTAAGTCCGATTATCATTCTTGTTGGAACAACTTGCTGAAGTCTTGATTAAAAATTTAATTTCCCTCCAAAAAATTGATTAATTTGCTTGGTGACGTCACTTCCCTTAAACAAAAAAAAATATTTTAATGTCAAAAGAACAGGCGAAATAATGCCAGCAGGTTCTCTGTGGAATGCAATGTAGCCTTTGGTTGATAACCGTAAGACTGCTTCCAAGCTGGTAGCTACCCATGAAGTAATTTTATGCAGAAATTTTATATCCCTTATTTTCTTTAGCAGGATATTGTAAGTCCCCATATTCCCTTGGAAGTAGAGGAAGTGAATAAATGTGAGCGAAAATGTTGGATGTCCAACACTGGAGATGGACAATGAATCTGCAGACGCTGCGTCTAGATAATTCCCACGTGACGTGGTAGATTCCTAAGGTCTAAGACTGACGAGGTAAATCTTGTCAAGAGACAGAGAAGAGGTGGGGTGAAAGGGTTTATAAGGGCTGGCTTACCTCCGACAGGTTGGAGTCTACTGGAGCACTTGGTTAAGATGTTTGTCAAAGGTAGGTCAGCCAAATATTCTCCTATCCCTCAATATGATAATACTTACTCCAACTACCTCTCTTTCACTCAACCTGCCTGTCACCTTACCGATAGTTTATGATATTTATGTATGTGCCGGTAATCTCAATGTAAATTAAAGCTTTGAAATGGAATTCTGTTTCTCTAAAATATTTCTCATTTATATATAAATCTAAATCCCGCCCTTCCTAATTAGCGCCTTTCTGTATCGTATAGGAATTCGCCAGCTTTCTAATTAAAAATTAATCAATATTTTTAATTGGAAACATAATCCCTCTGTGAGTTAATAATGACGTCTGGTCATTAGTTTTAATAAAATCAATAAACACCAGAGTGAAATATTTAATTTTATGTATCTGTCAGACGTGAACTACTTAATGTAAAAATAAAGATAATGATTTCTTATAGATAAATATCTGATTGCAAAAATGTTTCCCCTGCCTGTTTAAAAAGGTTGGTAATCATTAGAGCCCGGAAGATAGGCATTTATTTTTGGTTAAAATAGGCAGGCAAAAAGGCACTTGAAATACTGAAAATAGGCAGTACTGTAATTAAAATAGGCATTTATTAGGAGTGAAGGCAAAGATGAATCTCACTCATTATTAATGAAAATATGTATGCACTCATCCATTTCTTTATTATCAATTTATCACAGAATTAGTGTACTTACTCTTACTTTCCCTTCTTACAAGCAACAACAAGATGCTTTTTCAAAGTATCAACTCTCATAGACCTTCTTAGAAAAAATGTTTTTCATTAAGGGAAAACTTTCTCTGCAATATCTTATCATTTCTAAATCCGGAATACCAGGTAACTACACCATTGTCACAGCAAAAGGGGTGTGAGGAAGGAGGCGTACTTCTCTCATCCTCTCTCTTTCCTGCTATTCTTTATGCCTGTGCATTCCTCCTACCAAGGAAGGCTCTGTTATTTACAGAGGGTCAATCCACGGGTTGGTAAAATAAGCTGTCGAATTGATATTTGTGACGGCAATATGTAATATAATTTGTGAAACCTTTTTTGTTTTCGACGAACTGAAATTCGAAATTCGTTATGTGCTTTTTAAAATGTTTAAATCGCAGAAAAAAATTGCATAACGAGCAAAAAAGGCAAAAAAAGGCTTTAAATCTTAAAATAGGCAAAATAAAAATTGTCTCTACACTTCCTAAATGCACGGAAACATATTTATTTCTATCTGATTCTTCAATATATCCATTCAGATAAAAAAGGCATTTTGCTTAACTTCCGGGCTCTAGTAATCACTTTCTAAAGTAACAGTAACAATTTTTGTAACCTTTTAACGACTGGCCGACAGTAAATCCTTTAGCGGCAGTAATGATAAATTCCAAAATGATAAAGGATATTTTCTCAAAAAGGATCCGACTTTTATTTAGAAGAGTGTCATAAAACAAATTGATCCAAAATCTTTATTTCTAAAGAAAAAAGTATCTCTTGATAATAACGCTACAAGTAGAAGTAGTACTACAGATGTCTCCCAAAAAATTTCATGAATCAAAATTAACCATAACAGGAAACTATTAGTTTTCGGCACAATATTGGCGTAATAAGAAATATTCCTTTCTTGATGCAAAACTCGAAGAACGAAAAATGGACTTTCTTTTTTTGCAAAGCTGTTTTAAAAGTAAATAATACACACTTTCTCTAAACAATAAAGTCATTTCTTGCTTTACGATTCGAAGGTGACTGACTTAAGACGTTCTTGAAAATAACAATTCTGAAATAAGTTGTAATGTGAAAATGACACTTATTATCTCTAGCGGTTTAAAATGAAATTAAAGATATGTTGCTACTACAGGCTTGTATCAGGCTGTACCTTATGAAATATGTATGTATCAGGCTGTACCGTATGAAATATGTATGTACCAGGCTGTACCGTATGAAATATGTATGTATCAGGCTGTACCGTATGAAATATGTATGTATCAGGCTGTACCGTATGAAATATGTATGTATCAGGCTGTACCGTATGAAATATGTGTGTATCAGGCTGTACCGTATGAAATATGTATGTATCAGGCTGTACCGTATGAAATATGTATGTATCAGGCTGTACCGTATGAAATATGTATGTATCAGGCTGTACCGTATGAAATATGTACGTATCAGGCTGTACCGTATGAAATGTCAGTTTTGTTTACTTTAAGATTTAGTCCTTTCCCTTTTTTATTTCATTATTTACAAACATCATTGTTATTCATCATTGTTATTCAATTAAAGCTCTTTTATTCCTATTATTTAATCAGTAACTTGCGTACTGTGTTGTGAGAACGATCCTCTGAGAAAAAAATAAAACTTAAATTATGACTTCAACGGAAATCCGTATTATTTTTCGTTATGAATTTAAGCTCGGTCATAGCGCTGCTGAGGCGTGTATGAACATTAACATGGCGTTCTGGGAGGGAACGGTGAATGAACGAACTGTTTACCGCTGGTTTTCCAGGTTTCAAAGTGGAAATTTTGACCTTACCAGAAACCAAGCTTGACAATGACCACCTGAAAGAAAGGGTTGAAGCTTGTCCCTCAAATTGCACTAGGGAATATGCCAAAGAACTCGGAGTAGGAGCCACGACAGTTTCAAGACATTTGAAGGGAATCGACAAGTCCAAAACTGACATTTCATACGGTACAGCCTGATAGCATTCGAAATATAGTCTTAACTCAAAATAGCCGATCTTGAGACATGTCGTTCTTGAAAATAAGTGATATGCTTAACACATTGAAGACGTAGTAAAAACGTTTGTACGCAGATATACTAAGTGATTTCAAAGTGCTCGCCATCAGCCCTAACGGACGAGGGAATAATTCACGTTATAATACTCCATAAAGGTCCATCAGGAAACTTTGATCTTAAAAATTTAGAGGCAAGAAAATGTGAAATTAATGACCGCAATTTCCTCTGAAATTGCTTTTAGCCCCGAAGGACCTCAAACTCTAGTCGATTATAATTATCGAATGGTACAGTCCGCATCTGTAAAATAGTAGATTTATTTAGGTTTGGAGACGGAGCTAGCTATTATTTACGGGAATCTAACAATCGTAAAAACTCAAATAACAATAATTGAGGTATGTATGACTATTGAGGTATGAAACTCTTTTTTCACGGATGATAGTCTGTAGGTGGCAATTTTCAATCTAGAAATAAAAACTAAAATAATTTTTAAAGAAGGTAAAATCTAACGTAGGATTTTTAAGAAAATCCTACGTACGTAATCTGTACGTAGGATTTTTAAGAAATATTATTTTGAACAATTCTTTATTTTATTAAAAAAATCCTTCGAAAATCGCCCGTAAGACTGTTTTAGCTCAATGATTCGAATTAATCTTACGCACTCTACTGGCAAAAATCATTAGCAATCTGCAGTTAAAATTGGAAGTTGATTGGGCGAAAATTGAAGGCGCTAGCGTATCGGCACATTTTAAAAACATAGTTTTGAGAAAAACGCCTATAAAATTTAATTTTCAAAAATATTCATTTTTTTTCTTTTTCAATTTTTTAATAATTTCTATTAAATAATAATTTCTAAAAATCCCAAATCCGCTACCTTGGACTTATACTTGATAAACGACTAACTTGGAAACCACACATTACTCAGAAGAGACAAGTACTCAACCGACGGTACAGACTTTTACTACACTTACTCGACCGACGATCACACCTTACACTTAAGAACAAAAGACTCATTTACATGACAATACTCAGACCTATATATACTTATGGCATAGAGCTCTGGGGATCCACAAAGCCCTCAAACTCCTACAAAAATCAATCATTGCAATCTAAAATCCTCCGTAAAATAGCCGACGCTCCATTCTTTGTATCCAATTTGACTCTTCACAACGACCTCCATATTCCATTTATCCAACCCTTATCAAAACAAGTATATAAAAAATTTCATTCTAAATTACACGGTCATCCAAATTCTTTAATTAACTCCCTATCATCATATCTAATCCCAAACAACCCTATTCGCCGTCTGAAGCGTAACTGGCCTAGAGACCAGGTCCAAGAGTAGTTAGTACAATATTACTCTCTGCCTTGTGGGTACTGCAACTGTGCAGCTTCCTTCCTCACGAGCTTCAAGACACATTCACATGTATCTTTTTACTGGAAATGTATTTTTACATTGTTGTAAATTCTGAATAAATAAATAAATAATAATTTCTTGTTATGAAGATAAAAAAAAATTATATATTAAAATGTTTTCCGCCGCATAAACGCTCTTGGATTTCATTTGAGATAAGTTAAGGAAGCATTTAAGCCAGGGATCGAAACAGTTATTTTTTTATCGAAGAAGTTAAAATTTAACTGTTAAAAAAAAACTCGTATCTTATAAGTAAAATAATACCTCTTAAAAAAAAAGAGTTTTATTTAAAATTTATTTAGGAACTTCTAAAATTAAGTACATTTTTCAACACTTTTCTCGATTTAATATATACATTTAAACCCTAAATTATATATTAAATAATTCTAGATGTAATCTAAATTTTACAAACTTACTGGATAAGTTATTATTGAAATTTAAATAATTCTTCTAAATAAGTGAAATGTTCTTTGAAAATTTATTTTTTTTTATTTACTAAAATATATTTGTTGATACAAAACAAAAAATAAACGTTAATAGCTTTAATTTATTTCTTTAAACTTTTTTTCTATTAAGTATTTTAATAACAATTACTTTGTTATAGAAGAGAAAAGAATAACCTGAAACTAGGCTTTATTGAACTTAGAATAATACTACATATTAGACTGAATGAATAGAATAAACAAAAGTAAACAATGAAATAGAAAGCAGCTGTAAACAATGAAATAGAAAACAGCTGTTACAAATATTATAACATACTTCAAAACGTTTATTTTTTATGTTAAAAACCAACAGTAAAAAAAATAAATAGAAAGAAGTTTAAACCCATAAAGATATTTTCGAACTTTTACTTTTTACAAATGAAAATAAAAGTAGGTAAAAGTTTAAAAAATACTTTTTAAAAATAAAAGTGCGTCACGTAGGAGCTGCATAACTGAGCACTTTCCTCAGAATTGGGTAGTGTCGAGTGCATTCTTGAATAATTTGCTTAAAATAACCTATATAGATAAATAAAATAAAAACATAAATTGTTCTGCTCTTTTGCTTTTATGAGCAGGTGTTTCAATTATTAATTTTGCAATTAATTTCCTTCCAGAGTTTTGTGTATGCGGGGTACTACAATAAGTAATAAATACACAAAGCTTCACATTTTGATCTATTGATCTTCATGAGATTCGCGAACCTACGTTTGGCGGGAGAATTCAATTCAAACATAGTACAAAGTAACACCTCCCCCCCCCCCTTCCAATAGACCGATTTAGTTCATTTTCATATCAATTCTTTCTTATTAGATAGCCAGGATGTATACAGAGTTTCATAAAAATACAAGAGCAATTACTACCGGTATAAGGAAATTAGTAATTTCTGTTCGGAGTAAACCCCCACCCCCTTCTACTCAACTGATTTAGTTTATTTTTAGAACAATTTTTTCTTTTCAGTTGACCACAACGAATACTGAGATTCGTTGAAATATAACAAAAATTATGTCTGGTATTGACAAATAACTACTTTGGCTCCGGAGTAAACCCCCTTTCGGATGGACCGATTTTGTTGGTTAACGAACTCGTTCAATCGTTTGATGGGGGTATACTACATACCAAGTTGCGTGGCGAAAAAACAAAAACTCTGGCCTGTATCGTGTTAACGGACGCATATATATATATATATATATATATATATATATATATATATATATATATATATAAATATATAAAAATTTTAACTGGGATCATTTTCTGTGTGTACTAGGTAGGATCGATAAAGATTCGAAGAAATGTTTCAAAAATTCTGTCATGATTGCAACCTCAATAGCGACTTTCCTTCGGAGGAAAGTGCTAAAAGTAAACAATTATTTTCGACCCCTGATTTATGACCATCAAAAAATGGCGAAAAAAAAGTATGCTAATCCATCATGGTATCGATGAAAAGCTAAGAGACGGCCTTCTAACCCTTTCACTCCCACCAATTACCTCTGAAGTACCCTAGGAGATATACAAGACTCCATTTCCTACGAATCCATTCATTAACCTGATTGGTCTTTGGAGTTTTTATTGAGTACACAGCTACCTTTCCAGCTCCAATCTCTTTGAAGAGCCACTCCATCCGAACCATTCTCATCGCTTTATGAAAATCCTTCACTATTCGAAGATTGATTTTCAGGAGACTTTTCTATATGAAAACAGTAATACAATACTCCTTTCTGTACCGAACCTTACTCAAAGGGAGATATAACACAATTTTATCTGAATGTATTGGCTGTGAGGTATTTTCATATACCAAGAAATAACTTTAGTACAATTATATTAGAAAGTACAGTAGGAACCTATTTAAAAAAAAAAAAATAAAAATAAAATAGAAATAAGATAGTTCAAGACGAGAAAAATTAAACGCAAACAAATATTCCCCACGTATTTCAACAATACTTAAGGGGTAATACTATCCTGTAACTTGTTTTTTTCCCCATTTTGTTTTGTAATAGTCTTTAGTTCTTCCTTAACTAATCAAAATTTATATCCGAGAATGTTTATATAAAGAAAATTTATTTAAATGGACAATTAATATGATTTTCCGACTGAACTCCCAATGTCTAGTGAAGCGTGATTTAAAGATAATTTTTTGAGTGAGCTTCGATTGGTCCCTTTACCAGGGCTTCGATTGGTCCCTTTACCAGGGGTTCGATTGGTCCCTTTACCAGGGGTTCGATTGATCCCTTTACAAGGGGTTCGATTGGTCCCTTTACAAGGGGTTCGATTGGTCCCTTTACCAGGGGTTCGATTGATCCCTTTACAAGGGGTTCGATTGGTCCATTTACCAGGGGTTCGATTGGTCCCTTTACCAGGGGTTCGATTGGTCCCTTTACCAGGGGTTCGATTGGTCCCTTTACAAGGGGTTCGATTGGTCCTTTTTCTGCGTGACAGAAAGGCCGTCACGCAGGAGCTGCATAACTAAGCACTTTCCTCAGAATTTGGGTAGAGTAGACTAGTTTCCAGAACAATTTGCTTAAATTATCCTATATAAATAAAATAAAAACATGAATAGTTCTCTTTTAATTTTGTAACGAGTAACTGTTCAATTATTAATTTTGTAATTAATTTGCTTCCAGAGTTATGTTTACACATGGTACCTACTACACTACTTAATAAATACAAAAAACTTCATATTTTTGTCTTTCGATCTGACGCAGGAACAGGATACAGTCTCTCTAGTGGGAGACAGCGCTCCTTGCGGCGGCCTTGCGAACCTACGTCTGGCAAGCTAATTCTATTGAAATATATTAAAAAGTAAACCCCCCCCCCTTTCCTATTGACCGATTTAGCTCATTTTAACAACACTTCTTTCCCATGAGTTACCCACGAGGTATACCGCGTTTTGTTACAATACAGCAGAAATTACGACCGGTATGAGTATATTAGTAATTTGGGTCCGGAGTAACCCCCCCCCCCCCCTCTTAACGACCGATTTAGTTTATTTTTAAAACACATTTTTTCCTGTAGATTACCACTACAAATACTGAGTTTCGTCGAAATATAACAAAAATCACGGCTGGTAGTGGCCAATTGGTACTTTGTGTCCGAAGTAAACCCCCTCCCCCCTTCTAATGAACCGATTTAGTTTATTTTACATCTCACTTTTCTCTCTAGATTACTACTACGAATACCAAGTTTCGTTCCAACATAACAAATATGCGGCTGGCATGGTCAAATTAGTGTTTTGGGTTTGGGGTAAACCCCCCCCCCCTTCCGGTGGACCGATTTTGGTGGTTAACGAACTCGTTCAATCGTTTGCTAATTGAATGCTACATACTACGTTTCGTGACGTAAAAACCAAAACTCTGGCCGCTATCGTGTTAACAGACATATATATATATATATATATATATATATATATATATATATATATGTTATTTATTTATTGGTTCTTTGTTTTAGGGAAATACCCTTTACAAAGGAGTGAGTGCACATATTTAAGGTTTTTTGCATAGAAAATTCTTACATTACAAGATTTCAAACCCTTAATTAAAATAAAACTACATGCACCAAAAAATATAACTATACTTTAAATATAACTATAATATTAAATATAAATATACTTTAACACTTTATAATACAGAAAACAGCAAGCTAAAAATTTAGGTACATGCTAGATCTAAATTAAATCTTTAGGTAAGCCGTAAATAGATCTAAATAATATAGTAAAATAAAAAACATGCTATAAGGAATAATTTAATAATAATGGTAACGTAATGCAATAAAAAAGTAAACGTGAACAAATACAACAAGCAAGTAATATAAGGCAAACAACATGCTATGCAAAGAATACAAAACATAAGTAATTCACATAAAGCGAAAAAACTTATCTGTATGCGTATATACCCCACACATACTTACATACAAACCCATACTGACACACCTACTTACACGCATATACTCCCATATACACACATACTTACATACATACCCATACTGACACACCTACTTACACGCATATACTCCAGTAAGTGGTAAATATCTTCTTGTTGGTTACTATTGCATATTGGACATGTTATTCGTGGGTTTATTATTATTGTTGACTTCCTATAGCTAAGTTTTATAGCTGAAACCTTACTATACAGTACTCAGATATAAGTTAAAGTTTAAACACAAAAAAAAGTGCAGATATATATATAGATATATATAAATTTTAACGGGGGTCATTTTCGGTGTCTACAAGGTAGGATCGATAATGATTTGAAGAAATTTTTCAAAAATTCCGTCATGAGTGCAACCTCAATAGCTACTTTCCTTCGGAGGAAAGAGCTATTTAATTGTTACGTTTTGTTTGCTCCTCCTTCAATTCACTTCGAAATTAAAACCCATTTTTTTTTATCTTTATTAGAAGAAAGTATGAAAAAAAATAAAAATTAAATACTGAGAAAATGAACAATTCAGGCCATCAGACTTTAAAGTCGTTCTGTCAAAACTATGTTTTTCAAATCGGGCGATACTGTGACGTCTTCAATTTTCCCCCGATCAACTTCAAATTTTAACTGCAGCTTCCTAATGATATTTGTGGGTAAAGTACGTAGGGATTTTCCATTCATCCGATTTTTTAATAGAAAGTCAAGAATTGTTCACCATTTTCAAAGAAATTAATATTTCTTAAAAAGTCAGATGTAAAATAAAATATTACTTTATGCTAAACTGTAAAAGTTCGTGAATTATTTACACTTAATTTAATAAACAAGGTAAACAAAAAATCCAGCTAGACGCAGTTGTTCTACATTTTCTTAGCTTTCATTTAAAAAAAAAAAAAAATGGATTGAAATCGGTTAGGATTTAGAGGCTGTAGCCTTTTTTGAAAAACGAAAATTCGTTTGGCCCCACCCTGCGACAACCGTGTATCTAATGTTGTGGTTACTATGTTAAATTTGTTCCGTAGTCTGTCATTTTTTTTTTTTTTTTTTTTTTTTTCTTTTCATGTTTATTTAAAATCTGTACAATTATAAGTAAAATAATTAATTGTGCTGGCCTAAGTATACATGTCAATGAATAGTATATGGAAGGAGCCAAACATTATCGGCACTTCCTAATATATTAAAACAATCTGTGCTGTTTTTGACTGCTGTCATGGTAGCTGGTCACGGGGCCAAAGTCTCTTAGGCCTCCTGGGAAGGTCTTTAGGGTGGATCTGAGTGGAAAGAGATTGACCTCTAGGATTTGGGTGGGATGACAATTTGGAATGAAACGTCAGGAAGCGGGATTTGGCGAGGTCGTTTACGAAAGGAATATTAAGGTCGTTGTGTAGGGTTTTGTTGGAGACATAAGAGGGAGCATTGACTATTCTACGAAGGACTTTGGATTGGAATGCTTGCATTCGTTGTATGTTTGAGTGTTTTGCTGTTCCCCATAATTCGAGTCCGTAAGTCCAGATAGGTCTGATTATAGTTTTGTAAATAGTAAGTTTGTTTTGTGTCGTAAGCTTTGAAGTAGGTCCAAGTAGTCGTCGTAGGAGTCCATATCTCCTGTGTCTGTCATTACTACTAAAAAATACAATACCGTTGATATAGCCTATCTTCCTTTTATGCATTTAACTGTCAGTCTTGACAAAGAAAACTTCAGATTGTGATATTAATAATTGCCAAGAGATTATGAAGAAACGAGATGGAAGCAGTAATATTTCAAGACATAATTCCAGAAAGATATTAAGCCCAATGTTAGAGTCCTCCTTTAGTTTAATATATTATTTATTGTTCCATTCGGTTTATTGTCCATTACCATTAATTAATATTGTTTATTCTTTCTTGTAATTGGATTAATAAACTTTTTTTTTTATTGCTCGGCAATATACTTTTATTTTTCTGAGAACATTTAAAGCAATGTCTTATTTGTATAATGAATATGATAAATATATATTTAAGATATGTGTAGTATGAATGAATGATTATGTTTTTACAATAAAGTAATTCTGGTAGTGATAGCTAATTTGCTGTCTACAAAGGTTCATTCAAGGTGTCAATTTGGGTGATAATCTTATCAATATTGATTGGTATTACCAGGATATTAAAAAAGACATAAGTGAAAAACATACTAACTGATTGCGAAGAACAAGACACATTAAATCAACCAAACGACTTGAACGAAATCTTGACAGATGCCAGTCCACACATTATCACCCATCTAAAAAATACAAAAAGTCCGTCACGCAGGAGCTGCATAACTAAGCACTTTCCTCAGAATTGGGTAGGGTCGAGTGCATTGCTGAATAATTTGCCTAAAATAACCTATATAGATAAATAAAATATTTATTTAAATTTTAACGTCCATTTATTATTAACTATGAATTTTAGGACGGGTTATCTAAAGGTTACCACCCTTTTCTAGCCAGGATAGGGCTTATGCCTTTTCTCTTTTCTAAAGAAAAGCCACCACCCCTAGTGGGAATCGAACCCACGACCCTTTGGTACGGATTGTTATGTGCTCACGTCTTAACTCTCACGGCCACCGGGCCTCCATAAATAAAAGCGAAAGAGCAGCTGGTTCAATTACACAGGTCTACAACCAAAAATTTGATTTGATCATTTTGGCTAATCTCTGTGTTTCTCGGTGTCCTGAGGCCGAGAATGAAGTCCGTTTTTCTCTATCACGTACAGATTTTTTTCAAATCCATAGAACATAATATACCTGCTATACACATAAATTTGGTAAGAAGTAGGTTTTTTTTTTCCAAACGATTTCTCTTTTTATAAACAGACATCTTTCACTAGGCGGTGTAGGCAATGACTCCCTCAGTAGATGTTGTAGGCCTGAGGGTGTCTAGGCACGACCTGTTCAGACAGGAACGTACTTGTTTGGTCTCAGATGTCACCGTCTGAAGCTAAACGAGATTGAACCTGTTGTATCAGGAACTTGGAGCTAAATTTCTGTTCATTCTCTGAGTTCAGTAGTATCAACTGAAGTGAACACATTCACTGAGGTCTCTCAGTTGTGTCAAAGTGATTAAGAACGTATTTTAAGGTTTGAAAGTGCATTTAGACAAAATGTCTCATCGTCGTTGTGTTACCAGTCCAGACTACTTCTGTTTTATCTGTGGTGAGTACACAGTTAAGAAATACCAACGAAATATAACAGGTTTTGTCAAAAATGTATATTATGCATATTTTGGCTTGAGAATAGGAGATCAAGATAAAGTGTGGGCCTCACAAAGTATGCCATAGCTGCGTAGAAAAACTTCGCTTATGGTACAAAGGAGAGTTAAAATCTTTCGGATTTGCTATCCCAATGATGTGGAGGGAGCAAAAAAAAACACGTTAATGACTGTTACTTTTGTAATTGTCATGTTCAAGGCTATAATTCCAAAAATCATAAGCTCATTAACTACCCTAATGTGGAATCTGCTAGTCGTCCGGTACCACACGGTCCTGGATTGACAGTTCCTCAGCCCCCTGGTGACTTGGGCAGTATAGATAGGGAAGCTAATAGAGAAGACTGTATGTCGGAGAGCGATGAAGTACACAGTGAGTTCAAAGCAAGCAGTTCAGAAGATGAACCTCAGCTTATTTCTCAACAGGAGTTGAACGACTTAGTGAGAGATCTTGGACTTCCAAAAGATGCAGCTCAGTTACTTGGCTCCCGTCTTAAAAACAAAAATTTAATACAGCCAGACACTTCTTTTTCATGGTATCGACACCGTGAAGCAGTTTTTGTTCCTTGCTTTGCTCTGGATGAGAATCTTATTTACTGCAAAGACATTCTTGGTCTGATGGGTCAATTTGGTATACAATATGACCCGATTCATTGGCGTCTATTCATAGACTCATCAAAGCGAAGTCTAAAGGCTGTTTTGTTGCACAATGGCAATACTTATGCTTCAGTTCCAGTTGGCCATTCGGTACATTTAAAAGAAACGTACGAAAATTTGTCATTAGTTCTCGAACGAATTCATTATAATGAGCATAACTGGTTGATATGTGGAGACTTGAAAGTACTTACTATGCTCTTAGGTCAGCAATCAGGGTACACCAAGTTCCCTTGTTTTTTATGTTTATGGGATAGCCGAGACATAAATTCCCATTGGAACAACAAAGACTGGCCATCACGAGGAGCTCTGTCGCCAGGCCAAAAAAATGTAATTAGGAGAAGTTTGGTTCCTTCTGACAAAATCCTGCTACCTCCTCCACACATAAAGCTAGGGCTGATAAAACAATTCGTAAAGTCTCTCAATAAAGAAGGTGAATGTTTTAAGTACTTATGCTCCAAGTTCCCACGATTAAGTGATGCAAAGCTAAAAGAGGGGATCTTTGTAGGCCCACATATTCGGAAACTTTTCACAGATCCACATTTCACTCAGACCATGAATGAGAAGGAGAAGGAAGATTGGAATTCTTTTAAAGATGTTGTTGAGAAGTTCCTTGATAACGTGAAGGATCCCAACTACAGAAGTATCGTGGAACGCATGTTGAAGGCATTTCAATTACAAGATTGCAACAAGATTTTGAAGGTTCACTTCTTACATTCGCATGTGGACTATTTTCCGGAAAACTTAGGGGAAGTAAGTGAAGAACAAGGGGAAAGGTTCCATCAGGACATCCAGGAAGTGGAATGTAGGAATCAGGGCAAATGGAACGTAAACATGATGGCTGACTATTGTTGGATGCTGCAGCGTGAATCATCTGAAGAGTCCTACAGCCGGAAACGAACACGGAGAAATTTTCAAGAGAAAAAAATACGTTTTCATAAAAATAATAACTAAATATGCCACTGTTAATTCTGAAGCTGTTATTTCTATACATTTATGTATTTTGTACAGTAAACAACATTGAAATAACTAAAAGATCATGGAAATAAATGAAAACTCTTATTCGCCAATTCTGTTTTCTTCTAATGGTAGTACCTCTGCCCTTACTTGAGATTGAACAATTTCCTTACGTGATAGAGAGGGACTGACCTCATGTTCGGCTTCAGCACGCCAAGGAGCATAGAGATTGACCAAAATCATCAAATCAAATTTCAGAAAGATTATTTTTGTAGACCTGTGTTATTAATTTTGTAATTCATTTCCTTCCAGAGTTTTGTGTTTGCGTGGTACTACACTATGTAATTAAAACACAAAGCTTAACATATTCATCTATTGATCTTGATGAGTTTCGCGAACCTACGTTTGGCGGGAGAATTCAATTCAAACATAGTACAAAGTAACACCCCCCCCCCTTCCAATAAACCGATTTAGTTAATTTTCACAACACTTCTTTGTTATTAGATAGCCAGGACGTATAGAGAGTTTCGTTACAATACAACAGAAATTACGACCGGTATAGGGAAATTAGTAATTTCTGGCAGGAGTAAACCCCCCCCCTTCCTTCTAGTCAGCCGATTTAGTTTATTTTTACAACAAATTTTCCTCTTCAGTTGACCACAACAAATACTAATTTTCGTTGAAATATAACAAAAATTACGCCTGGTATTGACAAAGAACTACATTGGCTCCGGAGTACCCCCCTCCGGATGGACCGATTTTGTTTGTTATACTACGTACCAAGTTTCGTGGCGAAAAAACAAAATTGGCCTGTATCGTGTTATATATATATATATATATATATATATATATATATATATATATATATATAAATTTTAACTGGGATCATTTTCGGTGTCTACTAGGTAACATCGATAAAGATTCGAAGAAATTTTTCAAAAATTCCGTCATGAGTGCAACCTCAATAGCTACTTTACATACATAGTAGAATTAATAAAAACATGTTTAGTTAAGCGATGGACACAGTTTTTAAACCGTCAAGAGCAGGGAAAAATTATTCATCGCATATTTTGATACCGAATGTATATTTCGAAAAAGAATGATAGTTCATCCAACTAATTGATGCGGGCTCAATCAGTGGATAAGATACGGAATGGATAAATTCATAAATAACTCCGTGGACTGTTCCAATCAATTGATCAAGCATATATACATATTCGTATACATAATTGTATTCATATACTAGTTGTTACCCGGCGTGCTATGCTACACCTACTTTCTGCATCTATAAAAGCAAAAATAAATTAGAAACCAAATAATTAATATTAAAAGCTGTAACAGTTTGAGTTCATTGTTTCGAACTCGTAATGAACTGTGAGTCATAGACGATTTTAACCTAGCCTATGACTCTACCCGTATCACGACCTACCTGTGTGCCAAGTTTGGTCAAAATCGGAAGCAGGGTGTGGATTTGTATAAGGAACAAACATACAGACAGACAGCTCGTAGAAATTTTTGACTTAGCCTACGAGACTTCCTGTATCAAGACCTACCATTATTCCAAGTTTGGTCAAAATCGGTCAAACGGTGAGGATTTGTATAAGGAACATACAAATAAATAAACAAAGAAACAAACAAATAAACAGACACGTGATTTATATATATATATATATATATATATATATATATATATATATATATATTTGTCTGTTCCCCCTCAGAGATATATATAATCAGTATAGGTTTGTAACAATTTCACCACAAAGTGACCCCATTTTAAGGTATTTCGTTGTCATGGTTTCCAAAGGACACTATGGATATGATTGTTATGGAAACGCGCTGAGATGACACAGTTCCTACGATTAAGGCTAAGATTTAAGAGGAAAAGTTAAATTTTTATCATATTACTTATCTATTCATTAATTATTAAGATAAAAAGCGTATCTATTTTTTTATTGTACCAATTGGATTATCACTTTGGTGAATGATAGGTTTAATCTGCAATAAGATTTATTATTACTATGATAGATTAATTTTACAGTATCTTCTGAAGACATTATGTGAACATATTGTGTTCACATAACGCTAGGAAACGTTGGTATTTGGGCCTAGGAATATGGTTTATTTTTTTCTAAATCCACAAGTCCGCATTTCTTCTTTTAGTTGTCTTGGATATGTAGCGACTTACAAAGGGACCACTTCGTACTCTCCCCACACGATAAAGGCTTAAAATTCAAAGACAAAAGTTGGCATTATACAGGGTGTTTCGTAAGTTAATGACAATCTTTCAGGGGGGGGGGGGGAACTAGACAAAAAATGTAGTTCAACACTACCAACCACACATTTCTATTTCCGATAATTTTTTTTTTTTTTTTTTTTTTTTTTTTTTTTTTTTTTTTTTTTTTTTTTTTTTTTTTTTTTTTTTTTTTTATTAGCGCCGACATCCAGGGTGCAGCGAGGAATTTTACCAGCGAGCCGTGGGATGATAAAATTCCTGCCGGAGGTTGGGAATCGAACCCACCATCTCCCGCTTATGAATCCAAGGCGCTAGCCATTAGACCACGGGAGACCCCTATTTCCGATAATATCACGAAAAAAAAATACATAATATTACCTTTGTTTATTACATGTTTTTTCACTCTATAATTCCAATTACATTATGAAATTGAGAAATAATCTCAGTTTTGAGTATACCGTTGGAAGGCTGATTAAATTTTACAACTTTTGTGAGATTCGGCAGTCTGCAGGATTTATTTCAGAAGAGTAGTGATTTTTGAAAAGTTGTCGCTAATCAGAAGTTTTTCTACTTTTTGGATTGAAATTACGATCTTGTGAGCATTGAATGTGCATTATTCTCAAAGCAAATTTAATGCTGATTTCAAAAATGTAATGAATTGTTGAAACAAATGTGTACAAACAGAGAAAATTGAAGTTGTACTAAAAAAAAAAAAAAAAAAAAAAAAAAAAAAAAAAAAAAAAAAAAAAAAAAAAAAAAAAAAAAAAGAAAAAGGTTTTCTCTGAAGAACCTTTAGAACTTCATATGTCTAGATCCTAGTGAGATAGAAATGTGTGGTTAGTGGTGTGCACTAAATTTTTGTCTAGTTTCATCCCTTGAATGTTTGTTGTTAACTTGCTTTATATGTATATATAGACCCTGTATAAAACCCATTAAACACGACTTGGTTAAACAGCAAAATCAGTCCTTCTAGAGAGGGGTTTACTTCGGACCCAAAGTACTTCTTTGTACGTACATGAAGTCGTAATGTCTGTTGTATTGCAACGAACTTTTGTGTACCTTGAGGGTATTTAAGAATACGTGTTAAAAATAAACTAAATCGGTTCATTAAATGTTTACCCGACAAATTCGCTAGGGCATTGGTTGTAACTTCTACCACTAGGGGCGCTGAGCGTGAGCGCTGTATCCGGATTCTGGTATTCCTTGAGTCAGTTGTTCATTACTAAAATAAAGAAACAAAACTATTATTTTTTTTATTTTTATTAGTATAGATAGTTTTAAGCAAATTATTAAGAAATGGAGTGTACACTACCGACCTTCAGAGAAGGACTTTTTTTTTTTACCGTGCATCGACTTCTTGGCCACTTGTGCCGGGCTGTCTTTAAGTTGCCATCCGTCTTAAACATCCTTGGTGGACCAGAAAATGTTTTCACCCATCGCTCAAAAAAGTCGACCTGCTCAGGCCGGAACATCTCCTGCATGAGAACATAGCCTGATAGCCATGAGACGATAGGAAAACGGGGATGATATGCAAATGAGTCATAGTTAACCATATCAGGGAATGTAACATTCATTATTAAAAGTTACATTCCCAGTTTTCATTGAAATGTTGAACTAAAGGATTCACAGTCTTATTTTTATTTGAGAAATATAACACACTCATCACTCAGTGCGCTCAGAGATAAGAGTTAACATGTTGGTATGATTGTTCGTAAAAATCCTCAAACATACTAGATCGGGGAAGTTAACCATACACAATGATAATAACATTCCGTGCCTTATCTCCCTGACCCCACTGGCTTTCCAGCCCAGCATAAGTCATCGGAAATTTCGATGTACTCCTTCATAATAATGTCACAAAAACTCACTTTTTTTTTGCCCCCCTCTAACACCCTCTCTCTCTCTCTCTCACTGTTTCCCCATTCTCTGCACTCGTTGTACACCAGCGGTTCAGTCAAATATATTTTTAATGCCCGATTTTTAATGCGACAGATCCATGTTTATTCTTTATTAAGAAGAAATTCAACACACTGGGCAAGAGTATTAGGAATTTGATACTACCAGAATTTGAGACCCCCCGTAATTGGAGAGCCTCTGGCTCTGCTCCTATACTAACTAAGCATATTATAATCCTATAAGATTCTATACACAATATACAAAAATTTTTGCTTTCCTATAATAAATATATCTATATATATAAAAATCACGTGTCTGTCTGTTTTTCTCTTTGTTTGTTCCTTATACAAATCCACACCGTTCGACCGATTTTGACCAAACTTGGCACACAGGTAGGTCTTGATACGGGAAATCTCCTAGGCTAGGTCAAAAAAATCTACCAGCTGTCTGTCTGTATGTTTGTGCCTTATACAAATCCTCATTGTTCGTCCGATTTTGACTAAACTCGGTACACATGTAGATCTTAATCTGGGGATTGTCGTAGGCTAAGTCAAAAACGTCTTATAGCTGCCTGTCTGTATGTTTGTCCCTTATACAAATCCACACCGTTCGTCCGATTTTGACGAAACTCGGTACACAGGTAGATCCTAATCTGGAGAGTGCCGTAAGCAAGGTCAAAAACCTCTACCAGCTGTCTGTCTGTACGTTTGTTCTTTATACAAATCCACACCGTTACACAGATTGTGATCAAACTGGGCACACAGGTTGGTATTGATCAGGGGATTGTCATAGGCCAGGTCAAAAACGTCTACCCGCTGTTTTCTGTATATTTTTTTTTTATTATTAAAAATCCTCACCGTTAGACCGATTTTTACCAAACTTGGCATACATGTATGTCTTGATACGGGGGGGGGGGGGGTGCTATAGGTTATGTCAAAGTCGTCTAGGACTCACAGTTGGGAGGTCACGGGTTCGAAACAGTTACAGATTCGTGTTATTAGATTTTAATAATACTTATTTGGTTTTTAATTTATTTAGGCTTTTCTATATGCAAAAAGCAGGTGTAGCATGGCACGCCGGGTAACAGCTAGTACATAATACAGCAAAACATTATATTCTCTACATATTAATATAATACTCATATTATACCCCACCGCCTTGTGAGGTGTCGGACATTGCCTTAGTTTGCGTGGTCAGAAAAATGTTAGACCTTACCTTAAACTCCTGATGAACTTTAGATACTGCTCGAATTTTATCGATTTCATCCAAAGCTACTAAAAAGTAAAAACTGTGTTCCTTCCGAAGCTACGCATTCAAGTGTACCATGCTTAGGTGTCTCATCCTTGTATTTACACCAACTGCAGACTGTTGATGGCCTCATTTCCTTAGTATTTATAGTAAGAAGATGAGGCCAATATGTTTATACATAATATGTTTGTTATTATAATATGTATAATAACAAACCCTCTATGTTTATTGAAGGTACAATTACCCGAGATAATTGCTACTATTTACCTCAAGTTCCTTCTGGCCAAACTAAGAAAATGCCCTTGTTGCCTAAATGTTTATGGTCTATGAAGGACTACTTATTTGTGATTTTCTTCTTTTCAGAGAAGTTACCAAATTTTTTTTGGCTTTTGGTATGCTCGATTAGCACAGGCCATTGATAAACAAAAAAAAAAGGCAGTGTTCCGCTAGGTGTCGTTTCCGAACCAAGTCCTGCCAAATCGTTGGCCTTCTTGTTGGCTACAATACCTGGATGTCCTGATACCCGGTAGCTTTGATTTTGAAAGGGGAATTTAATGAAACACATAGGATTTTCAGAGATGTGAAATCTTTTCGAAATCGATGAATCAAAATCTGTAAATCTGTCTGTTCGTGATAGTTTATCCGAGTCCTGCGATATATGGGTTCGAGTCCCGCCAGCATTATTTAAATGATGGATTGGCCAACGAACTGTCTTTAACCAAGGTTCTTGAGAACATTGGTCGAGTCCTGCTTAATTAAACAGGCACACACACACACACACACACACACACACACACACACACACACACACACACACACACACACACACACACACACACACACACACACACACACACACACACACACACGCACGCACACACACACACACACACACACACACACACAAAGTGGTATTTTCCCAAGACACTATACATATATTCCATACATATGTATTTCGACACGATGAATCCGCTTCCATTTCACCTCATCACCCATCACTTTAGGTTTAAGAGTATTAGAAGGTAAAATTTCTTATGAAGTCGTTAAAGAAGAAATAACTAGAGCTTCCAAGTATGACCCTGCAGCGTGGCTGGTGGTGCCGCGGTGGGCTCGGGGTAAAAAAAATCGCGCAAATAACCGAGACGTTAAGCGCATTAAAAATAATGTATTATCATCATATCGTTCATTCGAATAAATTCATAATTTATTTGTGAATTTTATTGTGAATAAATTTGTAATCACAAATTATAATGTGAATAAATTTGTATTCATATATTTTAATGTGTTTTTTTTTTTGTAATCACTTGATTTTTTGTGAATATTTACATTTTTTGTGATTATTTACAATTTTTTCTGTGAATTTATTTGTATTCGCAGGAAAATTTGCGAATAAAATTTTATTTGTATTTTTATATCTAATATACGTGAATAAAAATACATTCGTATTTACACTGGTGAATACGAATTTATTTATATTCGTATTTATAAATATATCAAGTACGAATAAATTCGTATTTTTATTTATAAATAATATGATGCCCATCACTGGCTTCCATCTAGGGAGGGTCGCTGAATTCGATCCGATTCACCTCATCGGCGCAAGATCAAGTTCATTTGAAGTACAAGTATGTCTATTTTGCATAAAAAAGAATTTTGAATGGAGTTTCATTTTTTGCAAAATGGACATATTTGTCTTTGAAATGAAGCGGATTCCAATTCAGCGACCCTCAAAACAATGGAAGCTCTAGTTTTTGTTTTTCTTATTTAACGATTTCATCCGAAATTTGACCTTCAAATGCTCTTAAAACGTGCTGAGGTGAAACGGACTCCAGATTCGGAAACGCACAGGAATGTCTGTATGGTGTCCTTAAAAAATACCACTTTTTTTGGGTGCCTGGATTATATTTCTTTTTTATTGTATGTGAAAGGGAATAAAAAGCTTAGCAAATAACGGCTGTGAAGTGGTAATATTTTCTGCCTCTTCAAATTCATCTTCATACATTCACCAACTTCGGGCATATTAGACAACTTATCAATATAGTTCTTGAAGCCAAACCCAATCCTGAGCTATATTGCTATATATAATTCATACCTACTTTCGAATTATAAACGCTAAATCATACTTCTCAATAGAAACACTAACGCGGATAACTAAAATTCCTCACACCCAGAGAGCCAAAGCGTGCAAAGTTCTCGACGCATAATTGTCTAATGTGTGGAAGGCGGGAATACATTTGCTCCCGTCAAAGTTGCAAATGCACCAACTACTCTACATACAGCTAAATTCGGAAAGCTTTTAATATCAAAGTGTGCCACAACATTTAATATTTAATCCTTCAATGAGGAATTTACATTATAATATATTGTCGATACAAAAGCAAACTAACGAATATGAAAAAATGCATCTTTCATTGTCCATCTTTAATAATTTCTGCTGGACTCATTTACGGCAAATTCTTCAATCTGACTTCACTCTATTAAAGGGAAAGTATTCCACTATCAAAAGGTCAAATCTGCCGAATATTTGACTGTCCAAAAAAAAAGTTATGAATAAATACTTTTCCACTCTGAAAAGTGTTGAGTTTCATATTCGTTAGTTTGCTTTTGTATCGACGATATTATCTTCTAGGAAAATTATTTTCTCTGTAGAAAATAATCTGTCTAGCCAATAGCGTTCAAGTTTAGTCCGATAAGCAGTATTTATGTAGAAGCAGGAGAACTTCCATTAGCATACAGAAGGAAAACGTTATGCATGAAACACGCTTTTCGCCTGCACGAATACGGTTCTCAATAACCCTTTCTACAATAAATATATGTAAGAGTGTACTAGACCAAGACCTCTCTTTGTCAGGTATGAAGAATACATACTTACGAACACATTACTCGAAATACCTCCTTGGCAAATACGAAATTTAACAATAGACACAAAATTGACGAACTACAAAAAATCCGACGAGTTTACAAATTATGTTTCAAACAAATACTTAACGGGAACCCTGACAGTCTCTTTACTTTCAGTGATGGCTCTCGGACTGAGGTAGGAACTGGTGCTGCTGCAATAATCGGAGGAATGGTTTTTCAACAAATGCTAGCAACAGTATCTAGTTCATAGTCTGCTGAGTTGCAGGCTATGTTGTTAGCTTTGGACAACGTAAAGGACACCGAATAGAAAAAAGTAATTTTGTTCACAGACTCTTTGAGCTCACTAAAAACGATTCATAACACATTCAATGCACACCCTTTGGCAACGAAAATTTTAAACGAAATTATTCGATTCCAAAATTTAAATAAACAAGTAACACTGATATGGCTACTTGAGCACGTAGACATTACACAAAGCTCAGATGTTGACATTCAAGCCAAATTAGCAACCACACTACAGAACATAGAAACAATTTACGATGACCTAACGACATATTATACCAACAATGACTTATTCAGTGGCAGACAGCATGGCACAACACTAACGACAATAAACTACGACAGATTAAACAAACAGTGGTAGAATGGCCATCCAGCAGAAGAGGAAACCGGAGAGAAGAGGTAGTTCTAACTCCGAATTGGCCATTCTCTACTTACTCACGGACACCTAATGACTAGACAAGACGCACCAACATGTAGACAATGTAACCAACTCCTAACTATAACACATATACTCAATTCAAGGACATTATTTTCGAAATCACCCCCTTGATTGACGTTTGATACATTCAATCATCTGTACTATCACTAGAATCAAAGTTATCAACATATTTTAAGTTTTGGTCCTCAGTTTTTTTTTACAGCTACCTTTATTAAAGATATTTATATTTTCTTTCTTATTCGCCTTTTTTTAGTTTCGTTTTTGCCACACTCTGCAATTGACATCATTCAAGGACGACGTTGGACGACCAAAAACTCGTGTTCCAGTGCCTGGACTTTTCTGTCCGTAATCAGTAAAATTAGTATTTTAGTAAAATAAGCCATGAAACTGTGAAAGATATTGGTAATAGTTTGGAGTGGCTGTGGTAATCATGATGGCTGTGGCTAATCATGATGGCGTATACATAAGTTTGTTTTTAATTCCCCTATCTATATAACCTTCCTCATACTGTTACAACTGAAGTTATCATTATTTCTTATTTTATAGCAAAGATTTAACCCACGAGAAAATGGAAATTCATTCGCCATGAAGTAAATATTTATGTACTGTTGATTTTAACATTAAAATGAATTTGCTTGTAAAACTAGATACTTAAAATGGCAACGAATTTTTGTTTGTTTGAAATAGAGCCTTCCTAGCAGTAGTCGAATACGTACGTTTTCAGTACATAATTGTATTGACGTATACAGCCTCCCTCCAGAATGAGGATTAAGAATTATCCACTTCTGTGTAAGTTGGCTACTGTCAGTTTCCTGTGATTTGTGTTGCCCACTCTATTCCATTTCTTCGAGATGTACGGAACTGCGCTAAGATGACGCAGTTCTTGCGAGTGGGACTTTTTTTTTTGTAAATATCAAAAGATGTCCTGCTGTGTCAGAAGCGTGCTGAATAAAAATGAGCCTCCTGAATATTGCCTATGGAATTGAATTCCCAATCCAAGTCACATTTTCCGACACATTTTCCCGAAATGATTGAGAGGGCGTGGGAGGTAAAGGACAATGTGTAGGGATGTAGGGAGGAAAGCCAAGTCCTACAGTGCTGTGTACGAGCTACTAACGAATCTACTTGGCCTATCAATCAGCCACACGCTTATATCTACCAACGTTTATTCTACTTCCTTCAAACAGTTTTTATTGGTTATATATTCATTTGATAACAAATTGAATGTAAACACCTCTTCGTATACAGAACATACTGGCAGAAAATTTACTACCTCTATGACCCAAGTACACGCTGATGTGAGCAACTATTCAAGTATCAGGTCATCATATAATTAATGTCGTTTTATGTCGGTGAACTGTAGAATATGTCGACCCAAATTTCTCTGCTAGCTCTTCGACTGTTACAACACAGTAACAGTATTTTCAGTATAATTTTCTTCTACAGTATCCTGCAGGAGTTGGTCGTCAAGCTCTGTTGGTCCACCTGTACGACCTTGCGGTTCCCCGCTCAAAATCGTTCAAAGCACTTGTCTCTCTCTAATGACATTTTCGCCATATGTTTCTACAAGTTTTCTCGGCATTTTCTTCTTTATCGAATTCCCAAAGCGTAACATGATATAAGTGGTTTCTTAGGATTTAATAAAAAAAATGATAACACAAACCCGCATGTAAAAATCATTCCTGCTGTACTTAATTATAAACCTGACCTATATAAAGAAGTCTGCGAACCGAAATTTGGCTGCAAGTTTCATTAGAGCGCGGACATAATTATTTTCAAGGGTTTTGCTGACAATCACGGTGTGACAGTTTGCAATTATCTGTTGCTACGACGGCCATTAGCATTATTAGGCCAATTTTCAGTCAGATGGGCTTATTAATAAATGTTCGGAAACTTTCAGCCATTCTACTGCAAATAGGCATTCTGGAAAATATAGAGTCAAACCCAGAAGACAAGGATGAGATTGATCCATTAATTAAAAAGGGGAAATCAAATTTTTTGGCTGTAATTTCTTCAAGGAGCTTGAAATAGCGTTCAGTAAAAGTGCTTTGACTGTACTACAGCTGTAGAGGGAGAACCCGACCCAGAAAAATATGAAATAGGCCCTACGAGGTAGTTAGAAGCAGAAGATAAGGAGACTGTCACCCATTTGAATGTCAGTTCCATATTCGTACGTGCGGTTACTAGGCAATGGAAGAAGAAAATTTTGACGTTCTCAGAATTGAAGGGAACTTACATTCAATCTTCTGCTATTTTTCTATATTCTGCTCTTTCTGTCACTAAATTTTTTCTGTGCTTGTTTCACGGTTCGTTTCGTTTGTTTATTTGTCCAAAGAGTGTATTTTACTTCCAAAAACTCTGTAAAAATTTGCAAATAATAGTATAACATCATCTAGACTGCATTTGTATGAGTTCCAGTGGCTTGGAGTTTTAGGGTTTAAAAACTCTATGCTAAGGGTCGTGGGTTCGACTCCTACTAGGGGCTGGCTAGTAATCCTTGCTAGCAATTGTTGGCAACCAAAGGTTTACCCGTCCCAAAAATCGTTCTCAATTATAGAGGGACGTTTTAAAATTACAATAAACATATGAACAATTATTTTATTTATTTATTTTATTGACGAATAGCAACTTTTACCTATTTTTAAGTTGACGCAGCTGCTACATTTAGCGACGCTACGCCGAAAAAACATCTTAAGTGAGTTCGTAAAATTCAGTTTATTAACAAAATAAAATACCTATCATGCTGGTCAACAAGTATAATTATTATTATCAATTATTTATGTGTTTTAATTTCATCTTCAGGCAGTTTTAATAAAAATATTGAATGAGTCCATGGAATTTAAAAACTGGAAGATGAATGAAATTACTTACTTACTTCCAAAAGATCAAATATACAGAGAATACAGGCATTCCAATCCAAAGTCCTACGCAAAATAGTTAATGCCCCTTTCTTCGTCTCCAATAAAACCCTTCATCATGACCTCAATATCCCTTTCATCCATGAACTAGCTAAATCCCGATTCCTAACCTTTCACTCCAAACTATCTGCTCATCCCAATCCCAGAGCTCAATCCCTCTCCTCTCAATCCCACCCCGAAAACCCTCCTAAAAGGCTAAAGAGATCTTGGCCTCGTGATCAACTTCGCACTTAAAGGACAAATAAAAGCGTTTAACTAGGTAGTGTCAATTATGATTGGCTCCTTCCAAATTTCTATTTAAATTATATTTTATCATTTCATTTGTTTTTCTTATTATTAATTCTTATTATTTGTTTCCCCTTTTATTTATTTATTTATCTTTTTTTTTTCTTTTTTCTTTTAATAATTTAAGTATGTACTATTTTTTTCTTTTCTGTAATCTCATTATGTGAAATCATAAAAATGTTTTTATTTATCACAATTAACCAATGTACTATATTATTTGTGCAGATGTTAATAAACGCTTTATTATAAATAAAAAAACTTACTTAACTGGCGCACAACCCATTGCTAGGTCAGGGCCTCCTGAATCAGCTTCCGCCAGCTGTCCCGATCTTGTGCAGCAACCATCCAGTTCTGTACGCCAATAGGGTCCTAGCATCACGAACAAGTCCATCCTTCCAACGGAGCTTCGGCCTCCAACGTCTTCTGCTTCCATGGAGCACTTCTTCCATTGTCTTCCTTGGCAGTTCTCCTGGATCCATTCGAGCCACATGACCGGCCCATCGGAGTCTTCCCACACGGATGAAATGGACAACATTTTTTTCTTTATAAGCCTCATACACCTCCAGGTTAGTCCTTCTTCTCCCTGGAGAAAGATGAATGATATACCTTTTAATAATCAGGAACCCAAAGCATAATGAGAAGCTCCATCCGAAGCAATAATCTGCCAAATTCAACTTCTTGGGTTCATACAAATCAAAGATTATTAACCCTTTAAAAGGTGAAGAAAGTATAGTGAGAGATATAACTTGCCACACGGGGAAAGCGCAGAGGGGGCTCGACGTTGCCAGTTCTACAACCCTCCTAGTCACAGCTCTGCCAAGTGCAGGACTAGGAGAGGGAGTAGTGGAAACCCAGCAAGGCCGTCATTGGCTAGTGGCGCCTCCACCTTCCCCTACCCGTCCAAAGCCAAGTGACAAGTTATATCTCTCACACTATACTGGTTCTCTACCTTGTGAAAGTGAAAATTAATTCCGAGGAGGAATCTTCATGATTTGTTGAGTGGAAAAGTTATATTCACACTGTTATTATTCACACTATTCAGTGTGAATATAACATGTCCACGCAACAAATCATGAAGATTCTTTCTCGGATTTAATTTTCACTCTCAAAATTCAATATTCGACATTGAAATGAAATTTAAAAGTAAAATAGACCTTAACATGACTTAATGTAAGATGACTGATAATGAACTTGAACAGGTTGAAAACGTTATTATTATGAGTTAATGTTATAAGAAATTTTGGGAAGCAACTCCTGCCAGGTTCTTCAAATAATGATATATATATATATATATATATATATATATATATATATGTATATATATATATATGTATATAATATGTATATATATATATATGTGTATATAAATATATATATGTATATATATATATATATATATATATATATATAAAGTGGAACATGGATAATTCGAACTTCGATAATTCGAAATCGTGGTTAATTCGAATATTTCTTTCGGTCCCTAGAATTTAGGGCATAAACAATGTAAAAAAATCGTGGTTAATTCGAATAAAATTTTGGATAATTCGAATTTTTTTTACGAGTCTTTACCTCCAATGGGAGATGTTCGATCTTAATTTTTTTTTAAATATTGTCCCCTCGGGTAAGAAGGATAGTAAGATACGGATGTAAGGGGTTCCGGGACAAGAAGCGCGGCGGTTCCATCTTTGAGAGGTAAAAAAAGTGTGTTGATTTAACATGGAATGACCCATAGTCTAGTTCTTGGAGTTCTGCAAAGTGGTGGGTCGCGCTTCCTCCCTTCCAGGGGTTGTAGTTTCATACACCATACTGTTTTATCCTAGAATTCCCTTCCACCATCCCTCTCATTTCTTATTCAGTTATAAGTGAGTCAGCGTCTAGATCTGTTGTATTGTTTGTGCCTTGAATTTCCGGGGTACAGCGCAGTTCAATGACTTCTTGCTTTAAGATCTCGAAGCTTACCAGTTATAAAACTTTAACGTTGCCAGAGAAAATAGCTGCAATTGAATAAGTTGAAAATGGAATAAAGAAAAAATCTGAAATTGCCAAGGACTTTAGAATTCCTCCTAACACTTTATCAACTTACCTGAAAAATAATGAAAACATTCTTGCTCATGAAAATGACTTTTTTCAAAACAATAGACTTTAATTTTTACTTTTTTTTTTAAATTATTTATTACATGTGTACGTAATCATCAATTTATGAAATATTTGTTATTGTTTAAATGAAATGTGAGAAAATATGAAATTCGATTTTTTACCACTTTATTTTCAAAAGCTTTTGTGATTCGAATTTTGGATAATTCGAACTTTTTTATCGGTCCCTAGAGGTTCGAATTATCTAAGTTCTACTGTATATCTATATATATATATATATCTATCTATATATATATATATATATATATATATATATATATATACATGATGCACTTAGTAAACACAAATGTAAGGTGTAAATTGCCATGAAGCAGAACAAAACCACATAATAATGATATGAATTGGGTAATATTTCAGATTTAAACGGAATATGGATTGTTTGTTATAAAAGGGTTCCAGTTAAAGGAAAGTGTGTGGGAATAGAGTTAAAGTTACACGTGAAAGTGTTAAGAATTCCATCTGAGCCGGCTTTGAAGCGAGGTGTTCTAGGAAAGTGGTTCTATTTCCTTTATGCTATGATGGAGTACACTGAATTATGAAATCGGGTTTGTAGTTTCCCGACCAAAGGTAAAGCCACATTTTGACGTTTCCAAGTCAGTAAAACGTCAATACAGGTCAAGAGCAAGGCTAATGTATTTCTTATTAGTGGTGGTTGAAAGGAAATTGCTTGAAATTATTGAATTCTTGCTGGTGATATGTTGACAGTTAACGAAACTTTTTTTATTCAAAATCTAATATGTATTTGTCAAATGCCACTCACTCGCAGACATATCATCGCCCAGCCCAAAACCACTTTGACAGAAAAATTTAAGAAAGTTAAGAAAACTCTAATAAAAATATTTCTCATCTTTATGGCTCTTAGTGTAGCTCCTAATTTACATGACAACATGACAACGGGTGTTTCTTATTAGAAATTTAATTTAGATTCTAAAAATGTGGGCGTCATTTACGATACATAGACCAGAAATCCCGAAAACACAGTTTTTCATGAGAAAACCCAATAGTTTTGAAAATATACAAAAGTTTGAATAGCTCTGCTACATGTTGAGATAGGACGCTCATTTCTGCGTCCCTGAACTACAAATGAGGTGCAGAATAAACCCTTAAAATTATGACATCTCAATGTGGGACCCCCTGTATATTACCAAATAAAGGTGTTCCATGCCTTTTTATAGTTTTAGCAAAAATATGATTTAGCGATGACTACACTGAAAGAAAGCGTTACAAAAAAAGTGTCACAAAAAAGCTGGCGTTCGCGCAGGCGCGGGTGTTATCTGCGAATTTAAACAGAAGGCTCTAGACGAAATTAATTTTTTTTTTAATTTTTATTACAGTTCATTTTATTTTTGTATTTTGTTTTAATAAAAGGAAGTTAGTAAAAACAGGAATAAATATTAATTCATAAAATATTTATGTATGACTTTATATTCGGTTTTACCGGTTACTTAGATGAACAACATGTGAAGTTTAATGACCTCAATTGCTGTTCAGTCTTTTCCCTCCATTATGTAAATGTGTTGCTAAAAGGACTTGAAGGTACCTTTGGGGTTAATAATACCTTTGGGGATAATAAGAAAGGATTTTTTGATATTCAAATTTTTAAGTATTTTTGGAGGGGTTTGAATTTTTAGTTGATTTTAAAGAGAGCTACACGCCTAGGGAGCATGCGTTGCTAGGACGATAACAGGACAGCTGTTACCGTACTATATCTATTTCATAATATTATTTGTATTTGCGGTTCATTTCAACTACGATGGCAGACCTTGAATTGCTCGAAATAAACTGTGATTTTCGCCCTCATAGAGTTTACGCTTTACCTGGTGATGGTCCATCCGAGGTAATAATATCCCGAACCCTTTTATTATTATTATTATTGTTAAAAACGGGTGCCCACGTAGAGGGAGCTGCACCGAGGCCAACAGGGCCTATTGTGCCACCCGACAAGCCAGCCTGTTACACCAACAGCGCCGTATCCGAGATGAACCTTAATAGAGTTCGAAGGTTCAGTTCCGGTAGCCTTCTAGGGTCATCAATGAAGTCTGCACCAAAATACAGGTATCTCTTTGCTACAAGAGCTGGACATCTGCATATGATGTGATACGGCGTCTCGTCGTCTTCAAAGCATAGTCTGCACCATGAGGTCCTGGTCAGCCCCATGGAGTAGAGGTGCCGATGCATTCTACAGTGACCTGTAAGAAGAGCTGTAACTAGTCTTACCTTGGACCTGCACAGATTAAGGAGAGTCTCCGTCCTCTTCTTGTCCACAAAGGAAAGGAACAGCTTCGCCTTTCTCTGGGTGGAGCTGCTGCACCACTTCCTCCTATGCTCAGCTTCCGCCCACCTTCTAATGCTTAATCTGGCCACAGCTGGTGCCATCCCGAACCCTTGCACAGCCTCCTCACCCAGCATCCCCAGTCAGAACACTTCATGGTAATGCTCGTAAATATAATGGATACATTTTTAAATTTTAATGTACATTTATTATTGACAACGGATTTTAACCTTTACTGTTTAATAAATTATATAGTAAATAGTAGATACATAAATTATAGTAGATACATTATTTAACGCAATACAATCTGCCGTGACGAAGCACGGGGGTATTCGGCTTGTTATTTATACCTTATTTTCATCTTCTTTGATTTTTTTTTTTTTTTTTTTTTTTTTTTTACGGCGCATCTACTTCTAGGTCATTAGCGCCGACATCCAGGGTACAGCGAGGAATTTTCCCAGCGAGCCTTGAGATGAGAAAATTCCTGCCGGAGGTGGGAATCGAACCCACCATCTCCCGCTTATGAATCCAGCGCGCTAGCCACTAGACTACGGGAGACCCCCCATCTTCTTTGATTTAAACAATGTTAATACTCTTTACTAATAATAACTTGAAGAATACTTAATGAATTCCTTAGTCCTTATTCAAATTCTGTTCTGCCGGAAATAATTTCTAGGTTTGTTTTTTTTTACTTCTTTGTCGGGAAGGAATTACTTGGAGGAAATGGCGGTCGCTAAGCTCCGTCGAAATTATTGTTTGTCGTATATTTTTAATTTGTTTTTCACTCTTCCTTACTGGCTAGAACATCTTCCTTATACTTTTTTTTTTTTTTTTTTTCATTCTGTGATTTTTTTCTTTAGGATATTTTTTTTTTGCTCTTGTTCTCCGCTGTTTTTATTAATTCCTGTTTTTAATTCTTTGTTTACTGTGAACATCTTATTCCTGGTTTCAATAATGTTTACCTCATTTATGCTAATTATTTATCCCTAGCAGGTTTTTAACTTTTTAGCGCGGTTCCTCCCTCCCCGATAGGGAGGAACCCCGCTTATAAGGTTGATACAATGAAACAATCCGGAAGTGCCGACTAGAAAATTTCGCGTTTCAGAACCCCTAGAGACCGAAAATAACGGTGGTTCAAATTTGTATATATATTTATTCCTTGTTGTTTTTAATTGCTTATAGTTGGATAATGTATTTTACAATAAAACAGATTAGGCAAAATAAGAAAAACAATTCATTGTTAGAAATATAGCTTGCCAAGAGAAAAAGATTTGAATATTTTCAATTGCCTTTATGCTGTTGGTTTTTTATTTTATTTTTTAATTGATTTTATCTGTAGAATTATTACTATAGTAAAAGAACACAGGAATATGTGAAAATTTTTGATATTTTCCAATTCATTGAAACGTATGAAATGAAGTATCGGTAGAAGAGGTTTCTGGGTCTTGAGGACCCGACCCCAGGTATAGCCATAAAACCCTTTGAACAAAGGCCAAGGAAAATATTATCCGTTTCTATTCTATGCTTTTCAAATGAGAATAGGGATATGAACAGGAACCGGGGTCTCCCGTGGTCTAATGGCTAGCGCCTTGGATTCATAAGCGGGAGATGGTGGGTTCGATTCCCAACCTCCGGCAGGAATTTTATCATCCCACGGCTCGCAAATTCCTCGCTAAACCCTGGATGTCGGCGCTAATGACCTAGATCTAGATAAGCCGTAAAAAAAAAAAAAAAAAAAAAAAAAAAAAAAATGAACTGGAACCGCGCTAAGATGACGCAGTTCCTGCGAGTCGGATGTTTTTTCAATTTTTTTAGACAAAAGACGAATGAGTAAAATAAACAATGCAATAAGAGAACGTTTTCCTATTAGTGAAATTACTTTTTCCGCCTGCTTTTTTATGTGTTGTACATTTATATAATTTTTATTTTTATTTCCTGGCTAGAAAAAGTGATAATCTGTAGTTAACCTGTCCTAAAAGTGTGCTTGTTGCAAGGAACCAAAACCGAAGATGGTAGAAAAATTTGGGAACAATTTGGACCCAGGAGTTCAAAAGAAGTAGTAAAAACGTTTTTCAAGCTTAGTCCCTTCTCCTTTACATGATTATACAGTTATTTTAAGATAAAAAAAAAAAAAACTAAACTAAAGGTTAGAAAAGACTGAGATTTCCATCAATGTAAGACCTAAGAGAATTGATTTAGAGGAGTGGATTGAAAATTGGACAAATCAAGTTTAATCACGAATGATTGAAGATGTATCTGGAAGCATCTCATTATTTAGAACATCTCTATAACCTCCTGTTCTTGATAGATATAGTCACAGAAAGTATTCATTTTCTCTTTCTGTAGACAATTTGGAAATATAACCGACATATTTTTTTTTTTATTTATTTTAAAGTAAATATGTCCGACTCGCTGGAACTGCGTCATCTCAGCGCATTTCCGTTCTTATCCCTTATTTTTTTTTTATGAGTACCATGAGTTAAGGCACAGAGGACGAACAAAACTACGGCAGGACGATGTCACCCATGATACCCACACCCTACAAGGAGCTGCGACTTCAAAGGCAGCAGTCATCAAAGGTCATCGAGGAAATTCGCAATATAGTTTTAATGACCTCCTAAAACCCCCCAAAAACGCCTTACCATCCTACACTCCAAAAAAAGTAGTATGAGTTAATGTATTAAGTGAACCATATTTTCAACCAAAAATATTTCCCAATACAAGAGATGATACAAGAAAGAAATGTCCAAGTTCATTACTTGGAAGACCTCATAGTTACTTACTAAGAACAGTAAAGACACTTCAACTGGCCTTTAAAAACAACAATCAAAATACTTATATATATATATACAAAATATTCTTAAACTTGGCAATGTTTAGTTTTCTCTCTAAAGATAATTTCGGCACAAATAAAACATTGCCAAGTTTAAGAATATACCTGGTTGAGGAAAGTGATGTTTTAGCAACTGGATATAAGTATTTTTATTGTTGTTTTTAGGTCGGAACTGGTCCAGAGATAGCTGGACTTAAGTTTTTTTCATCTCAACTAGTGTTCCCAGTTCAAATAGAATTTATCAATATCACAAATTACTAGAGGAAAATCGGCCTACCAACAAGAGAAGGGAAGCGGTGAGAGGGTTAAAGATGTCCCTTAAATTTCTCCTGACAGTAGTCCCAGGTCACCGTATGTCGTCTTACTTTCCCGCGTTCAATCTCTTTTAGCACTCACTTAAAACTCGTAATCTACAAAATACGATGCTGTAAGTCTAACTCATCTTGATATATGTGAAACTAATCGTACAGTTCTAATATACATATGTAACTAACTAAACTTAATATATAGGCGTCCCGCATTGAGAAGTCAAAACTTTAGGGGACTATTCTGCACGTTGTTTGTAGTTAAGTGACGTAAAATAGAGTGTTCTATCTGTACATGTTGCAGAGGTACTCAAATTTAGGGGATTATTCTGCACGTTGTTTGTAGTTAAGTGACATAAAATAGAGTGTTCTATCTGTACATGTTGCAGAGGTACTCAAATTTAGGGGATTATTCTGCACGTTGTTTGTAGTTAAGTGACGTAAAATAGAGTGTTCTATCTGTACATGTTGCAGAGGTACTCAAATTTAGGGGATTATTCTGCACGTTGTTTGTAGTTAAGTGACATAAAATAGAGTGTTCTATCTGTACATGTTGCAGAGGTACTCAAATTTAGGGGATTATTCTGCACGTTGTTTGTAGTTAAGTGACGTAAAATAGAGTGTTCTATCTGTACATCTTGCAGAGGTACTCAAATTTAGGGGATTATTCTGCACGTTGTTTGTAGTTAAGTGACGTAAAATAGAGTGTTCTATCTGTACATGTTTCAGAGGTACTCAAATTTAGGGGATTATTCTGCACGTTGTTTGTAGTTAAGTGACGTAAAATAGAGTGTTCTATCTGTACATGTTGCAGAGGTACTCAAATTTAGGGGATTATTCTGCACGTTGTTTGTAGTTAAGTGACGTAAAATAGAGTGTTCTATCTGTACATGTTTCAGAGGTACTCAAATTTAGGGGATTATTCTGCACGTTGTTTGTAGTTAAGTGACGTAAAATAGAGTGTTCTATCTGTACATATTGCAAAGGTACTCAAATTTAGGGGATTATTCTGCACGTTGTTTGTAGTTAAGTGACGTAAAATAGAGTGTTCTATCTGTACATGTTGCAGAGGTACTCAAATTTAGGGGATTATTCTGCACGTTGTTTGTAGTTAAGTGACGTAAAATAGAGTGTTCTATCTGTACATGTTGCAGAGGTACTCAAATTTAGGGGATTATTCTGCACGTTGTTTGTAGTTAAGTGACATAAAATAGAGTGTTCTATCTGTACATGTTGCAGAGGTACTCAAATTTAGGGGATTATTCTGCACGTTGTTTGTAGTTAAGTGACGTAAAATAGAGTGTTCTATCTGTACATCTTGCAGAGGTACTCAAATTTAGGGGATTATTCTGCACGTTGTTTGTAGTTAAGTGACGTAAAATAGAGTGTTCTATCTGTACATGTTTCAGAGGTACTCAAATTTAGGGGATTATTCTGCACGTTGTTTGTAGTTAAGTGACGTAAAATAGAGTGTTCTATCTGTACATGTTGCAGAGGTACTCAAATTTAGGGGATTATTCTGCACGTTGTTTGTAGTTAAGTGACGTAAAATAGAGTGTTCTATCTGTACATGTTTCAGAGGTACTCAAATTTAGGGGATTATTCTGCACGTTGTTTGTAGTTAAGTGACGTAAAATAGAGTGTTCTATCTGTACATATTGCAAAGGTACTCAAATTTAGGGGATTATTCTGCACGTTGTTTGTAGTTAAGTGACGTAAAATAGAGTGTTCTATCTGTACATGTTGCAGAGGTACTCAAATTTAGGGGATTATTCTGCACGTTGTTTGTAGTTAAGTGACGTAAAATAGAGTGTTCTATCTGTACATGTTGCAGAGGTACTCAAATTTTGGCTATTTTGGAAACTATTTTATTTCTTGGTGAAAAACTGTGTTTTCCTGATTTTTGATACATCAACCATAAAAACTATCACATTTTTAGAATATTCATTAAATTTACAATATGTAACACCCGTTATTGACCCTCCAGCACTCCCGCAGACGCACAAAGTGCCAGTATTTCGTCTTGTAAGTAATTGCCGGGAAACCCTACGGCCCACAGACCTCAGGTATGCCAAGGAAAACCCCTGCCTACTGTGACAAGTGGTGTGCCACCCTGTCACTTATTCCTTAATTCTGTAAACCGCTTGAACACCTTGCTGGTTCCTCTCGACCAATGTAACAATGAAGAATGAGTTGCATTTAAGCTCATGAATGTACATTTGCAGTCCAGAGCAAGCATTCCGTCACTTCCTTCCGATACAAAACAATTTTTGTTAAGAAAATTCCAAAGGAGTCAAGAAGCAACAATGTGAAAACCACCTCCGAAGAAAAGGAAAGGGCGATGTCATGTTTGCGGACGACAAAACAGTATAAACACCGAAATAACGTGTAATACACGAAATAAATTTACATCTATAACTTGAACCAATTTGCATTAAATGCAGTGAAAGTGGACAGGCCACTGATTTGTCTGAATAGATCATAAGAATTACATTCTTCACTACCTATTTAATTACTTTGTATATTTAAACTTTTTGATTTGTAAGTCAAAACCAATAAATGTGCTTTAGCGTGAAGGAGCCATTCAAAACACATTCTCTATTTCACACGATGATGGTGATGTCCCATCCTTCTCACGTCTCAATGCGAGAAACCCTGTATATGCTTTAGCGTGAAGGAGCCATTCAAAACACATTCTCTATTTCACACGATGATGGTGATGTCCCATCCTTCTCACGTCTCAATGCGAGAAACCCTGTATATATTGTTCCTGAGGAAGGCTGCCGATACATTCGAAATATAGATTTATTTGAAAATCTGTCGTTTTCTCCTAGCTTTTAAACATTATCTTGGAGTATTTGGAAGCTTGGAGCTAAGTTTCATCATAGATCCTTCGATAAAGCATCAGCATACAATTAGTAATTGGGAATTGTAAACTGAATGTAAGAAGAAAGGCCGAAGTATTACAAAAGGGAAGAGCGACTACTATAAGTCTTGACTGCTAACTCACTTGGAATGTAAGTACGTGCTCAGCCTTCTCACCGATCCCCGGGAAAATGGAAGCCTCGTCTTGTTCCACTTCCAGGACAATAGTTCCGTACTCAGTATTCAAAGACATTGATTCCATTAATCGTCATTACCTCCTGCTTTGTCTGAAGTCAGGTAGGATCTTAGGTCGCCCTTATTGTAGTAGGGGATTTTAATTCGAAATCACACCTGACAATTTCGGGGTTCTTTGCAATGTCCTGTTATAAAACTGGACATTGCAAAGAACCATTTCATAATCTTATAAGTCGAAAGAAATTTTGAAAAATGTGCCCAGAACTTCACCGATCCTACTTAAAGGGTAATACTATCTTGTAATTTTTTTTTTTTAACATTTTTTTTTATTATGGGCTAAATATCTTCCTTAACTAATCAAAAGTGATATCCAAGAGTGTTTATGTAAAGAAACATTTTTTAAATGGGCAAAAAATACGATTTTCCGAATGAAATCTAGATGCCGAGTGAACGCGAAGCTGATTTGAACATAATTTTTTGAGCGAGCTTCTTTTGGTCCTTCTTCAATAAATTTCAAAATCAAAACCCATTTTTTTCATCTTTATTATAAGACAGCATGAAAAAAAATTAAAAAGGAAAGAAATGAATATTTAAGAACATAAAACTTTAAACTCGTTTTTTCAAAACTGTGTTTTTCAAATAGGACGATATTCTGGCGTCTTCAATTTTTGCCCCAACGACTTCAAATTTTAACTGCAACTTCCTAATGATATTTACTGAAGAAAAGTACGTAGGATTTTTTCAATTCATTGAATTATATCGATTTTATGACCGTTGTTCGACGGATGCTTTAATAAAAATTAAATAAATGTTCACCATTTTCGAAAAAATTAAAATCTCTTAAGCATCCTACGCACTTCACAAGATTTAACCTTCTTCTTTCGAAATGATTGTAGTTTTTTGTTCTAGATTAAAAATTGCCGCCTTCAGACCATCGCCCGTGAAAAAAGAGGATTTCCGTTCATCCGACACAACCACCATTTTTTTTCCGAAGAATTAAAACTTGTGTGTTGGGCAAAAATTATTCAGAATGATGAATAATAATTAATGAATAAATGTATTATTTCATTCATGAATGAAGAATAATTACTTTCATTCATTATTCGTTATTCTGTGAAGGAAGTTTATGTTTTATTCACAAATTATTCGAATGATCATTCAGAATAAACATGTTTTAGTGAATAACTAATTAAGTGTAAATAATTAAGTGTGTTTGAGTAGGATTATTCAGGAGACCAACTAGAAATAAATAATAACGAATGATGAATAATAAATGATGAATAACGAATAATGAATAACGAATAATTCTGTGAATAATTCATGATGGACTGTGTGAACAAGATAATTCAGTGTATTATTCGTCATTCACTAAAAATTTATTCGAATGATCATTCGAATAATAATTTATTCGAATAATGCCCAACACTGATCAACATCCCATATAAAACGTTTGATATAAAGAATTTATAAATATTGATTTATTTGTTATTTATAAATTCAAGAAAATGACTTTGATTTTGATCACACAATGTAGTATTAACCCTTAAGTTAATGTTTCATCCTCTTCATCATCTTATAATTTGAAAGAAATTTTGAAAAAAGTCTCCAATTCTTCACCGACCCTGCGCAGATAGATGCCAAAAATTAACCCTGTAAATGTATGTATATATGTATATATATATATATATATATATATATATATATATATATATAAATATATATACATAGCCACATGGAATACACCGATTCATATCGGTTATCGATGTTAAGCATCTTCGGGCGTGGACAGTACCTGAGTGGGGGCCTGTATATAGCCTCGCCAAAATTGTTGATATGATTCTGACGGTCTTAATTTATGTTAATGAAATACAGATAGTTAATCGTCTAGGTAATGAGAAGAAGTCAAGGAATAGTCAAGATGCGATGCGACAATGAGCAGCAATCAGATATTCAAAAAAATCTATTTATTTTTTAATTTTTATTTAATGTATTTTAAATGTTATGAATATTTTAAAAGTTAAGACCTTGAAGAACTGATGCTAGAATATTTAATTCTGGAAATTTCGGGTATAGTTTGATGACACTTAAGTATGTAAAGCTGACATATGTGGGTTATGCCACGTATGTAAAGCTGACATATGTGGGTTATGCCACGTATGTAAAGCTGACACGTGTGGGTTATGCCACGTTTCTTGGCTTAGCGAGAGGATTCAGCTTTTCATACTTTCCGTGGACAGCATAAATCCTCTTCATTTCTCTCAAAATTTAAGGCGAATTACAGGAAAAAAAGGCTTTTATAAATTATACCTATATTTGTGAATTAGAAAATTACGGAATAAATCTTTTAAAGAAATCATAGTTTAAGCAAAGCAACATTAATTGTATTTTAATGTTGAGTATGGGTTGCCAAAAATTTGATGCATTGCGTACAGTATGTTTGGAAACTGTTTGTTTGTCTCCCCTACAATGAAAGGACAATAAATAAAAGTGTTTACGTTCCTTCAGGTCTAAAAATACGCACAAAACATAAAAAAAAAAAAAAAAAAAAAATCAGTGCTAATGACAGTAAACAGCCTCAAAAGTTTACAGGATCATATCTCGATCGCTAAATTAACCTTGGCTCTTACAAAAAAAAAAAAAAAAAACAGCAGGAAATGCGTCATTTTAACGCATTTCCGTTCTTATCCCTAGTGTCCCTCGTGGAGGGAGGAAAGGGTCATAAGCTCGCCACATGCCTATGATGTTCATTTTGAATGTTTTATAATGTCACTCGTATAAACGGAGAATTAATGATCCTCTAAGGCTGGAATTGGATTAAACCTATAATCTGCTAGGATATATCACTCCTGTTTGAAATTTAAACTTTTATGTTGATAAATTCCTCCTATAATTTAATACAGATTCACTCCAAACCCCAACAATCAGAGTATCCACATTTTCCTTTTCAATTTCCCCACCAGCTGATACTCTCACCAGCCTACTCATATTACGTTCTTCGGGAAGCGGGATTTTCTTTAGGGTAGCTTCCTTGGCCCTATCCGCTATACTCTTTTTCAGTTTATATTCTAAGACATACATTCAATCTTTCATAAAACATAAATCTAGATATAGTCTCAAAAAGACTACAAATCCAGCTAACTTAAATTAAACGGCTAAAAGTGGTACATCAAAATAAAAAGTTTTAAGCACTTATTTCTCCGATTGACATCGCCTAATCAAAACTTTCATCAGAACCTTTTTTGTAGACCATTTAGTAAGCTTTCTAATGGTATTCTTCCGTTTCCCAAATTCTCAACCTTTTTCGGGATATTAAGGAAAGTATACAAAGTTACCAAAACTTTTTTATGTCTGTTAATAAAATAATTTATTCTAACCCTTCCTTAACTCCAAACGCAACCAAAATTTCAACGAATTAGTTTTAATGAAAGTAGAACATGCAGTAAATGTTTCAACTGAATCCCATGATTCTAAGTACCCAAACCAAAAACGGTATTCAAAAACTATTTTTCCAATTTTCTCGAAAACGGTTAAAGCTATCGCCTTGAAAATGGTTTCATTCGTTTTCCTAGCCCAAGAAGCCTATAAAACACGTGTTTACAAGCTTATGAACTTAAAAACGTAAGCGTTACGATTTTTTTTTGCGCGAATTTCGCCCCAAACGCCATCTTCCAGTGGACGGATTTTGATGGTTAACGAACTTAGCCTTTCAAATTGGACGACGGATTTTTGTACCAAATTTCATCAAAATCGGACCATCAGGGAAGCCAGAAATGAGCGAACAGACAAATATATATATATATATATATATATATATATAGGAACATATGTGCTAACTTCGAGTAGATAGACGTATAAATTAACTACTCCGAAAAATGACTGATTTCTCTACGACTGATGGGAAATCTCACTCTGAAAATGAAGTATTGAAGACTGCTAACAAAGAAGAATTGTATAAGTCTTGGTTTACCCAAACCTTGACTGAAGAATGTTTAAATAACTCGCCAAGATATTTAACCATTAGAATTCTTGACGAAGGCATTGATTTCAACAAGATTAGCCCTTTTATCATCTCCAGATGGATAACGAGCATAGGTAAGGAAGTTGCAGTTAATAAAAATAGAAAAGATGGAACCCTAACCATTAATTGCCATAACCTCACCATATGCACAAAATTACTGAAGCTAACCCAATTTCAGAATTACAAAATTAAAGTCCTACCACATAAGACCTTGAATTTTTGTAGAGGAGTTTTTAGATGTTCTGAATTGGAGAATCTAACCAATAACGAAATTATTTCGGAATTACAAGACCAAAACGTCACGCATATTCGTCGAATATCTCCGAAATCAGGGCGTACGTTATTTGTTGTGACATTCATGACTACATCTCTTCCCGAAAAAATTCGCATTGGCTACATGTCCATCCCTATCAGCCTATACATTCCTCAACCATTACGCTGCTACAGATGTCATCAGCTGAACCATACTGTCCAAACTTGTCGTAGAAAAGTAGATGTTTGTGGCAGATGTTCAAAAGACAAACACGAAGGCCCCTGTGAGAATTTAAAATGCTGCAACTGTGGCCTGGAACACGTCTCCTGGGACAAAAAATGTGCAGTTTACCAAAAAGAAGCCATAATAGTGAAAAATATGGCTATAGAGAAGATTAGCTACGGTGAGGCTAAACGGCGCATAAATCTAAGGGAAACTAGCTACGCCAAGAAGACTGAGCCTAATAGCGAAAATAATTTATTTAAGAGAATCTTCGAGGTTCTTAATAAAATGGAATCATTTCTGCAAGGGGCTCAAAATTTACCAAGCCGGGAAGTGATATCAGATTCGGCTGAAGACTCCGATAAAAAATCTTGTGACTGCCAGATCAATTATGTCCTTGCTGGAGTAGAAGAAAGATTGAAGTCGCTAGAAGAGACTCTAACAAAATTACACCCTAAAGGGAAGGGTAAAAAAACCACTTCTAGCACTGTCCTATCTCCAGGAACTCAACAAGGATCCAACAGCCAATCGAAGGATGGAACGACTGCCGGCGGGAGAACACAAATTCCTGAAACTGGAGGAAGAGGAAGTCGGAATAAAAAGAAGCCATGAATCCAAACCACTCTACAGCAAACACTTCTTTAACTTTCCATTTTGTACATGCAAAGCCAGTTCTCACTCATTGGTATTTATGTTTTTTAGATAACTATGTCGGTGCTCCAATGGAATATTAACGGTATCAAAAGGCACTTTGCTGATCTCCAGAATCTAATGCAAGACGAGACCAAGACGTTCAACATAATTGCACTACAAGAAACACACACCGCTCCAGGTAAGCAAATCACCTTACGAGGCTATAATTCCTATTTTAAGGACTATACGGAAGGAGGTAGAGCATGCGGCGGTGTCTGTATCTATGTTAAAGATTGTATTCACAGCGAACCTGTACGGCTGCTGACTACACTTCAAGCAGTTGCTGCAATAGTATACATACCGTTCAAAGTTACTGTCTGTAGCATTTATCTTCCACCAGGTGAACCTATTGATGTACATGCATTACACGATCTCATAACACAACTCCCGCAACCTCTGCTCTTAGTAGGAGATATTAATTCTGAGAGCAGAATATGGGGAGCACAGACCACTAACACTAGAGGACGTACAATAGAAAGTATATTCGAACAAAACGATCTTCTTCCCCTTAACACAAACCGACCAACACATTTATGTCCCCGAACAGGAACGTACACTAATATTGACGTATCTGTCTGCTCACCAAGAATATTTACAAATTTTTCTTGGGAAGTCAGTTCTGATTCTTTTGGAAGCGACCACTTCCCCATTATGATAACCCCCAATATGATACAAAGATATTTTCAATCCATACCCCGTTACAACTTCAAACGTGCAGAATGGGAAAAATTTCAAAATTTAATATTAGATCAATTAGGAAATTCGTGTTTAAATGACATTGATCAATTTTCAAAATTAATTCGAACAGCAGCAGATGCGTCAATACCTAAGACTCCGGACACTTACAAGAAAAAACCAGTTCCCTGGTGGAACGATGAATGCCAAAGGGCAGTCTCTGAACGTAGAAAAGCACTTCGCCAGTTTAATAATAACCCATGCCACACTTTCTTGCAGGAGTATAAGCGTAAAAAGGCAAAAGCACAATATATTATACGGTCTAGCAAAAAGAAATGTTGGATAGATTTTTTAACATCCATTAACAAAAGCACGCCTCAAAACATTATCTGGGCTAACATTAATAAAATACTACATAAAAGGTACAGAGCTCCAATTACAGCACTAAAGTACAATAATACTATAATAACGTCTCCAGTAGAAATTAGTAATATTTTCGGCCAACATTTTAGTCAAATTTCAGGAAATTCTAAGTTATCCGGTGAATCTCTAAATTACAAACATAGTCTTGAAAAAATACCCCTCAATATAATAGCCCATCAAATTCACCCTCTTAATGAACCTCTCACGATGGCAGAATTAACATTAATTTTATCGAGTATTAAGTACACAGCTCCTGGCAACGATGGAATCTGTTATCAGATGTTGAAAAATCTACCACCTACTGGACTGTCGATCTTGTTAAACTTATTCAACAAAGCCTATGTTACAGGATCTTATCCAGAAAATTGGAAAGAGTCAATTATTGTGCCTATCCTAAAACCTAAGCAAGATAATACGCTAACCAGCAACTATCGACCGATAGCACTCACCAACTGTATCTGTAAGCTATTTGAAAGAATATTGAATAAAAGGCTACTATGGTTTCTTGAAAAGAATCAACTTCTGTCTAACTATCAGTGTGGATTCAGGCAAAATCATTCAACCATGGACCACATTGTGAGATTAGAAAGTGAAATTCTAAATGCATTTGTTAAAAAAGAATCTATACTAGCCGTATCCTTTGACATTGAAAAAGCTTATGATACAGTGTGGCGTAGAACTATCCTTTCAAAATTATCTGAATGGAATATTCATGGAAATTTCTTGAACTTCGTAATTAATTTCATATCAAATAGGACATTCAGAGTGCAAATTGGTGTCACATTATCTAATGAATTCCTGCAAGAAAATGGTGTACCTCAAGGAAGTGTACTAAGTACGACATTCTTTAAAATAGCTATGGACACTGTACGAGAACATATCTCTCCACCGGTGCGTTATTGCCTTTACGTAGATGATTTGCTTATTTATGTTAAAGCAAGAAATATAGACTATGCTAAGGATATGATACAACAAAACATAGCAAGTCTCGAAAAATGGAGCGTTACTAACGGACTACACTTTTCAACAATAAAAACACACTATATAATTTTTACCAAAAAGAGACAGATACCAAAACTCGACTTATATTTATCTAATGAATTAATCAATTCCACAAATACGCTTAAATTTTTAGGACTACAATTTGACTCCCGACTCACTTGGGTGCCCCATCTGAAGGAACTCGTTAATAGATGTAAGAAATCTCTGCATCTACTAAGGATTCTTAGTAATACTAAATGGGGAGCAGACAGACGTCTAATGCTTACATTCTACCGAGCATATACCAGGTCTCTACTGGATTATGGGAGTGTAGTGTATTCGTCTGCCAGAACCAGCACACTGAAAATACTGGACCCAATACATACAACAGGTCTACGTCTTGCAACTGGTGCCTTCAGATCAAGCCCAGCCGTAAGTCTCTATGCTGAAAGCGGAGAACCACCATTGGAGCTCAGACGTATGTTCAACTGTATAAAATTTGTGCTGAAAAGTAAGTTCCTAAATAGTCCATGTACTCCAAATTCCTTAGAACAAACATACCTCGAACTATTTCAATATCATACGAAAAGACAACGTCCCCTGCACATGAGATACTTAACATACACACAAAACTCGGATCTACAATATAGCATACCTCTACAAACTCCAGACTTGACTTGTATACCGTGGACAACAAGAAATTTAAAAATGGACCTCGAACTTACAAAATTCAAAAAAACTAACCCTACATCCAGAGAACTATATAAAAATATTTTTTATTCACGACTGACTGAAAACACTGGAACACTGTTCATCTACACTGACGGGTCGAAAACAGCTGAAGGTGTAGGAGCGGCTGCTGTAGTTGGAGATGAAATCAAGTTGCTAAAGCTACCAAACATAACAAGCTCCTACTCAGCCGAACTACATGCAGTTATACTCGCACTGGACAACATACCTAACACTGAACACAGAAACATTACTATCTGTACTGACTCACTGAGCGCAATTCTTACATTACAGGACATTTACAGTACTAATCCTTTAATACAAGAGATACACTATAAAATATCATTACTGAACAACACAGTTACTCTGTATTGGCTACCAGGCCACGAAGACATCGGACCAAGTACCAAAGTTGACTTACTAGCAAAACTTGCAGGACGAAAAGAACAACAGGACATTGACAGTTTGACGTACCAAGACTTGCACACTGAGGGTAAAGAGAGAATAATGCAAATTTGGCAGGATACCTGGTTTAAAGTTACAGATAATAAATTAAGGGAGATTAAGTATACAGTTCGGGAATGGCCTTCAAGTAGCAGAAGTAATAGACGAGAAGAAGTCGTCCTCTGCCGGCTGAGGATAGGCCATTCCCTACTGACTCACTCATACCTTATGACACGACAAGACAGACCAATATGCCAGTACTGCAATACAACACTAACTGTTAAACACTTACTGACAGACTGTAGACTCAGGTTAAACACTGACTTACCATCAAACATGCATGAATTACTTTCAGATGACAGCAAACATATTTCAGACATATTCCAATTCCTTTCCAACATCAAAACTCTGGATAAAATCTAGCTACGCCCTTTCTTTTTTTTTTTTTTTTTTTTTTTTTTTTTTTTTTTTTTTTTTTTTCTCCCCTTGTTTCAATTGTTTATTTTTGTTATATATAATATAAATTTATTCTTTCCTTCCTTCTTTTATCTGTCTATTTATTGTCTTATTTTTGCCTTTTCTCCCCTCTTGTTTTCCTTCCCCCCTTTTTATTTCTGGAAGTAAATATCGCTGAGTGAGACACTGAAATATCAACACAGAATTAGGTTACTTCTATCAGCTAATAACTACTACTTTACTTACGACTCGTACTTTTAATTTACTTTACAATTTATCACTGAGTATACAATTGACTTTCTTCTACTTACCTCAATTCTTTCAAGCTGCAGTTTCGTCGCCTGAGTTGCGATAAGCTTAATTAATAAATAATAATATATATATATATATATATATATATATATATATATATATATACAAATTTGAACCACCGTTATTTTCGGTCTCTAGGGGTTCTGAAACGCGAAATTTTCTTGTCGGCACTTCCGGATTGTTTCATTGTATCAACCTTATAAGCGGGGTTCCTCCCTATGGGAGAGGGAGGAACCGCGCTAAAAGGAAAAAGTAATTTCGTTTAGAGCCTTCTGCTCAAATTCAGGAACATAAATATGCTTTAGTTCCACCCGACAAACCTATGTATAACATATAGTCTTCTTTTTCGTACATGGCTACGCCAGTGGACACGTTTTTGTGACCTATTTGTAACGCTTAGGTCCACCCACAAAAATATGTAATGTACCTACTCAATAACATAGTCTTGTTTTTCGTACATGGCCAATGCGCATGCGCGAACGCAACTGAGCATGCGCAAACGCTACTGAGCATGCGCCAACGCCACTGCGCATGCGCAAACACGTGTGGACACTTTTTTGTGACACATTTTTGTAACTTTTTTTTTTCATTTTAGTAACCGCTAAAGCATATTTACGCTAAAAATATCAACAAATAACTTTAATATTACAACTGTCCTCATGTTTCTTTGAACACGATTTTTTTACCCGCATCCAACACAATCTGACACTACATTATCGTCACACTTAATCGTAAATTGCTGTCTAAAAGTCATTTATAAAACTTACATGAACTTACGGAATACAACTCTTGTGACAAGTATTCCAACATCCATCAAATCCAAACATTTCCATCCAAAGTCCTACGTACCATAGCCAATGCTCCTTATTATGTTACAAAACCCACCCTCCATAATGACCTAACTATCCCTTCTGTCCAAGAAATAAGGAGGATTAGGATCAGGATTTAGGGGCGATTAACATTTTTTCATGTCCCAAGAAATAATCTCTAGCCGCTTCCCAGCTCATTCAAAATTAATTTCCATTTTATAATAAATTAATCAATGAAGCTAATCCTATACCCCAATCCTTAACCAGCACTGAACATGTTCCACTCGATCAATTCGTCTTAACAGAAAGTGGCATCCAGATCTACTAAGACAGTGAAGTGGTTGTCTGTCAGTTTGTTCCTTATACAAATCCACACTGATTGACTGATTTTGACCAAACTTGGGACACCGGGTAGGCATTGATCCGTTGAGTGCACGAAGCTAGGCCAAAATTTTGTATCAGCTGTCTGTCTGTCTTTTTGTTCCTTATACAAATTCACACTGTTTGACCGATTTTGACCAACTTAGCGCACAGGTAGGTCTTAGAATGCGGGTAATGAACAGTTACAGACTTGCTTTATTCGATTTTAATATTACTTATTCGATTTCTAATTTATTTTTCCTTTTCTGGAAGCAGAAAGAGGATCATACAGAAACAGGAACAACCTTATTTGATTTCTAAAATTGCTAAACATCAACTATTGTTTATCATTTTGGAAGTACCATATGCTTTTACAAATTACAGAAATATAATGTTTTAGATATTTTTCGTGACTGCAATAATGAAGAAACCCCTTCTATTTGTTAATGGTCGATATTAGAAGAATTCAAAATATCTTGATGATCTACTATTTTATATAGAAATCGTTTCTTAAATTAAAGTTTCCTGTGAGCTTTATCGATTATGCATAGAAGAATGGAGTATCGACAAGACTATTACGATAAGCCACGTTGTCTTTAATACTGGGCTTTCAGGGGCTTCTGTCTAACCCTAAAATATACCAGGACATTCATTACATACCACCTGACTTCAAATTTGTTATAAGATTGAATAAACCCAAGCACCCCGGCATAGTAATACATCTTGTGAATCTATTGAGAATTAATTACTGCAATGGTAAACTATTTATTGTACATGATTTATATACATTGAGAAGATTTAAAAACATGCATATGAAAATTAAAAAGCACACATCAAAAAACGTTTTGCATCACCCTAAAAATCACAGATTATCCGATTGGAAAATCCACTTCATGCCCAGGTAGTACACGAATTAAGAGTAACAAAGTCTATGTTTATACATTTTTAATGTTAAGATAAGGGGCTCTAATACTCTGGAAGGTGGAGTACTTCTTTAATCCACATTCCATACTATAGCATTTATCAGAGAATTGATCAGTTTAGTGCTTTCTTTTCATCACATAGGACAATAAATATGAGTAGGAGTGTAATTTCCCCCGGAAAACGGTTCCGAATTGTTGCCCTGCGTGAGGAAGGCCTTTCGACACGTCAAATCACGCGTCGGTTCAATGTCGGGCAAAGCGATGTTATGATTTGTTGGAACAGGTTCCGAGCCACCGGAAGCGTTGAGGACCGACCACGTAGCGGTAGATCACGCTGTACAATAAGAAATGAGGACCGCTATATAGGGCTAACAGCCAGAAGAGAGCCCTTTTCCACTGCAGGTGCCTACCGTCGAAAGCTTCAGCGGGCTACGGGCACCACTATAAGTGACCAAACCATCCATCTACTCCAAGGATTGGCCTTCGAGCAAGAAGTCCCTTGCCCCGTCCACTAGTGAGTAGGAAACATCGCAGGTTTCGACTTCAGTGGGCCAGGACTCACCAACAGCCGCTGTTGCCCCAGTGGAGGAATTGTCTGTTTTGTGATGAAACGAGACTTGCCCTGGTCCCTCACAATAACAGATTAAGGGCCTAGAGAGTACCTGGGAGGCCCAGTAGCTTTAGGTACCCATCTCGGAGAGCTCTCGGGTCCATCATCTTTTGGGCGGGAGTTTCGCACGGCTCCAGAACTGATCTCGTACACTTCCAAGGGACCATGACGGCCAATTGCTATCTGACTAAGGTGTTACAACCAATCGTAAGTCCGCTAGCTCGAAGGCATGGCGAAAACTTCATGTCGATGGACGATAATGCTCGGCCTCATGGTGCGAGGATAGTGATGGACTACCTCAGGGAAGAATGGTCTGGCCTCCATTTTTAGCCGACATGAACCCCATAGAACATGCCTGGGACATGATTCACCGAGCGGTACAGCGTCGTCAGAATGTCCCTACAAATCTTCAGGAACTCAGGGAAGCAGCAGTCAAAGAATGGCGGAATCTTCCACAAGAAGACATCCACCACATCATTCTACGGATCCCAGTGCGAGTCCAAGCTCTAATTACAGCCCAGGGAGCAAATACAGACTACTGAAAGTATTTAATTTTTTTAAAACAATTTTTTTTACCAAGTGTCATTTTCTTATGATCTCTATTTTTCACTTTTTATTAATTTTGTATCATTACAAGAATATTTTATTTCTTTAATTACAGTGATTATTATTAGTATTAGTTGCCTAAAAATGTTTTTCCTAAATACTGATGCAAAATATAAAACTTCACTTAATTCAAAACGTTTTTTATATTGTTACCTTTAGTACTTTCCAAAAAAATCTTTCTATTGACGCTGCTCTGAAGAAAGAATTTTTGAAAAATGTTTTCTAATGTTGATCCTACAAACTGGATACGGAAAAATATCCTCGTCAAAAACAATATTAAGAATACCAATAATAGTATTTAATTGAAGGAAAACCCTGGGAATTTTATGAAGGTGAGAATTTGCAGATAGAAGGTAGTTAAAAACTAGGAAATATAAAATAATAACAAGTGAATTGAAACGAATTTTCTTCGATGCACTGCATTTTAAGATCGAAAATAATTTTAAAAACTCCAATTCGCAGAAACTGCGTATCATTTTGGCGGTAGCACTGACCTCACTATCTTCCTACCGTACCGCATGGACTTGAATACGATACCTCTACAGTATCTGCCCCTCTGGGCCTTACGGAACTGATTTTCTATATAACAAAAAAAAAAAAATCAGGCCACGAGGGCTCTGAAGGGTAGATACTAAAGAGGTATCTCATTCATGGCCATACGGCACACTAGAGAGATAGTGTGGTCAGTACTATGCTCCGGCCGCCTGAGCATAGTACTGACCACAATTTACCCATGGCTGCTTCGAGTCATTAGCAACCAAGGTACCCATTATTAAATTAATTAAATGCTGGGTTGGCCTAGGGACGGTCAGGGAGGCCTAATTCAACCCATGAACAAAGACACTACAAGAAAAAATATTTAGTGCTTGCTCGGGATTTGAACTCAGGTCTTCCAGTACATTCAGCATACTCAGGTGAGCTAACCTCGCCTCCTGATTTTATATATATATATATATATATATATATATATATATATATATATATATATATATATATATATATATATGTGTATGTATGTATATATATATATATATATATATATATATATATATATATATATATATATATATACAGGGTGTCCTGTAAATGTCTAGTCATATTGTGAGGGGTGATAGAGGACCCTTAGGGGAACAAAAAATGTACTATGACGATTTCCCGAATTCTCGCCCATAAGGGAGAAAACGTCGTTTTATTGTTTTTTCGAGACAAACGTACTTTTTAGAAGAATATTCGTTGTAGCTCCGTCCCAGATGATACTACTAAAAAGGGTGTGAAACCAATCGAAAGCTGAGTAAATTTACTATAAGACTAGTTGAGAGTAAATGTAAAAATGAATGAATGTAAGTATGTATATCTTACCAAAAGAAGGCAATTCTAAATTTCCTGACATTTTATTGATATTTCTTTCCAGCGTTACTCCTCAATAAGCAGGATCTGAGATTTCCGGGTTTCAGAAAAACTTCCTCATTTAACCAGCTTTCCATTCATGTATCACAACCCTGTGTTATTGAAGTATTTGAACGATTTAAGAACAAAAGTTTTAAAAAAAAACATGGATCTGTGAAAAGAAAATTATATTTTGTTCTTGAATTTATTCAAAAAGCTGAAGGGAAATATTTTTTTTATAAATTTTTACATAAATATTAAGTAAATATTTACTTAAAAGAATAAAAAAAAATACTTCCACGGATATAAAAAAAAATCTTAAAACAGTAAATAAATAAAATACACATT